>KZ451940.1:57223-81754 GCA_002786265.1 Apostasia shenzhenica | reverse complement strand
AACTAAAAAGGGAAGCTTTAATTGATTGCTAATTTAAGTGCATGCAAAGGAAACTATTTATGATTGATTATCCATAACTTTATAAAATAAAATGATTAATGTTTATTTAGATACGAATTATTCAAATTTAACGGTCAAATTTTCATACCCTAATCAGTAGCAATTTGCATGCATAAGGAAAACTTCAAACATCTATTTAAATTACAAACCTTATAATCTTTTCTGTTGTGGAAAATCAGTCAATCCATTCAATATTATCTTTGAAAAATCTCTAAGTTTATTTCAATTTAGTCATAAGTACTCTTATCAAACTTTATTTTCCTCCTATTAACACATTAGTTTTTGATTTTCATTCAAGTCCCATCTTATAAAAGCAGTGAGATTAACATTAGCTAGAGAGGACCTGATTATAATAAATTCAAGAGTTGAGACCTTTAATCAGTCTTGTTAGGACTGTTGCATCTGAATCCACGCCACCTCATCTAGAGCATATAAGTGGAGGCTCAGGCGGCATCAACGCCACAAACGCTCAACGTCGAACAGAGAGGATACCACTTCGAGGACACCGCGGGTCGAAGAGGCCAAGGCGAAAGGATCACGTCGAACTATCACCATGTGAAGTATGGGAGACCATACTGCATTTAGGAGATATGGTCCTCCCTACCTTCCCCAGACAGTAACGTCTGTACATCGTATAGATCGGGCCATTGCATGATTGCCTTGCAGGCATTATTGGTCTGACTCCAGAGATGAAGCCCATCCCGTTGAAGTGATCTCACGGATTATATCAGAGTATAGAAATCTCATTGTATCAGAAAAAAAAGAATCTTTTTTCTCTCAAGTCTTTAATCCTCTCTCTCGCTCATTATTGTAATTTCACAAACAACTTTGCATTAGTGAAAATCTTTGAACTCTCCTTGAAAGGGAGCTGTGGTTCTTCCGCTCAGTCAGTTTTCCATGTAAAAATTCTTTTTTGTTCTTCTGGCTGTTTTCTTGCTACAACAAGGACTTTAGGGCCATGGATGTAATTTGCACTGTATATTAAATATAAATATACGTTGTGCAAGGACATTTAACACATTAGTTTTTGGTTTTCATTCAGGTCCCATCTCATAAAAGCAGTAAGATTAACATTGGGCAGGAGATCATGACCCAAGAGGATCTGATTATAATAAATTCAAGAGCTGAGACCTTTAATCAATCTTGTTAGGAGGTTAGGGTCTTGGATGTAATTTACACTACATATTATATATAAATATACATTGTACAAGGTCATTTATAGCCAAGGCCCTTCATGGCTCTTTTGCTCTTCGTCCCTTTCCTTCTTCTAAGGGCTCCGCTCGCCGGCGCCTCCGTGCCGGTGGAGCTGACGGTGGTCGTCGACAGCAAAGGCGGCGGCAACTTCACCTCCGTTCAACAAGCCATCGACTTCATCCCCGCCGACAATCAGCGCTGGACGAAGATCCACATAACGGCCGGCGTCTACACGTAAGCTCACCGCCGTAGAATCTCCGGCGATCTTTTCCGTCCATTCTTACCCACTGATCCGATGCAGGGAGAAGGTGACGCTGCCTTGGAGCAAGGGGAAGGTTCTGATCGAAGGAGAAGGACCTCAGGAAACGACGATCCAGTGGGGCGCCTACGCCGACGGCGCCATGCTGCAGGATGCCGCCGGAATGTTCTGGAGTTCGAATACGTCGGACACCGCCACCTTCACGTCGGAGCCCGACGACCTCGTCTTTAAAGGGATCACTTTTAAGGTCCATTTCTAGCAATATTTTTTCTTATAAAATTATAAAATAATAATAATAATAATAATAATAATAATAATAATAATAATAATATACATAATTAAAAAAAGGATATATGAGTAAATTTCAATTAATTATTTCTATAACATTTTCACTTAATTATTACATTAACTTGATCCAATGACAAATATCCTTTTGCTTACTAACAATAAAATTTATGGTTATAATTTTAATGTGCATATTAATTTATTCCACATTTTCTCTTTTGCAAATTAAATAATATATCATTAAGATTCATATAATTTAATTGTAAACCTTGAGGAAAATTTAGAAAATCATAAACTTATCACAATTATGAGTAAACTTAAGAAACTATTAGTAATTAATTATCTTGTTTTGAATATGTTCTTTTATCCACAAAATACTTGTCATTTTATATAATATTCCACATCACACTTAAAATATATAAAAATTATCTTCATATTAATTATAGCATTTATTTTTTTTTCTAAATATGCCTAAGTATTGAGCTAGTAATCATAAATGTAAAGTCAGTGATATTACATGATGCTGAATATTGACCTATAAAATAGAAACACACAAATAAGATAATTATCGCAGAAATAATGATGCTAAAATGAATGAGTATATACTGTGAAAAAATTTGAGTGTTCTCAATTAAAGATAAGCTTAGAGAGAATCGACTTAGATGATTTAGACATATAAATTATAGGATGATAAAAATTTTAGTGAAGAAAATTAAATTATTGGATTTTATTTATGTAAAAAGAGAGAATGGGAGGCTTAAAAATTATGGCAAGAAACTGTAATGTATGATCTTAAATTGCTACCTTGGAGCTGAATAAAAATTTATTATTTGATAGAGTGCGATGAAAATAAATAATTCTTATTAATGACTCCACCTAGTGGGATAAAAACTTAGTTTGTTGTTGCTGTAATATGCCGAAGTACGTGCTTATATCTACTAATTAGATGATTTAAAGTTAAGGGTGTTAATATGGATCGAAAATCGATCGAATCAAAATCGAGTCGAACAACTCGAAAATGATTTGAAATCGGCTCAAAATCGATTGGAATTGACTCGAGTCGGCTCGAAGTCGAACCCAATCGACTTCAGTTGATTGATGTGTGATCGATCTGATTTCGAGCTGGTATTGGCTAGGCTCGAAATCGGATCGATAACATGGAATATAATAAAGTTGATTAATTAAATACATGCATATACGTATTGTATTTGCAGAATACGTATGAAGAGATTGGAAATCTGAAGATCGGAGTCGCCATGATGGTGTTGGGCGACAGGGTTTCCTTCTACAGCTGCTCGTTCGTCGGCGTTCAAGAATACGCTGTACGCCTCCAGGGCCGGTCACTAACTTTCAGGATTGCATGATTCAGGGCGCCGTCGTACTTCATCTTTGGCTACGCCCAACCATTTACGAGGTTGCGTAAATATTGTAGGTTTGACATTCGTTTAAGCCTGTCCAATTGTCGGGATTTCAATTACGAATCGGATTCTTCAAATCCGAAATTTCACGTAAGAGTTGCTGTAAAATTTAAATCGAATTCGAAGTCTTTTGATTCTGAGTCGACTTAAAATTTTTTACTTAAAGTTCGGTTAATGGCTAGAGTCTTTGATCGACAAAAACAGTCAAAAGGGTGGTCGGGTTCGAGATTGGCGGTTGAATTTTGAAAGTAGTAGTTGAAATTTTTTTTGCCAAAATTTCAATTGATGTGGTTTGAGTATGCAAATGTGAAGTTTTTTTAAAATACAAAAACTTAACAATAGGATAATATTTCTCCTAAAAAAATATTAAATGTAACCCAATAATGACTCCATATTAATCTATCATGAATTTGAAATTTATAAATACACTAATTATTTAGCGATTTATAGATATATATATTTTCTTTCTTATAAAATAAATTAGGGATAATTAGATCCAGGTGCCTAAGTTTTAAGCTAATATCGGCAATGTGCACATTTTTTAAATATAGGCATCGGGTCCCCTAGGCTAATATTTAAAGAAATTAACAATGAAACTTTTTTTATTTTTTTATTAAAAATTATTTACAATTACCAATTATGCCCCTCCCATTTCTCTCTCTCCTCTCCGGATCCAGCGCATGCTCCACGTCGCGCGGCAGCGCGAGTTGCCGACGGCTGCGGGGCCGCGCGTCCTGCGTTTGGAATTAGGGAAGGAGAAGGGAAGGGGCATCTTTCTCCTCTCGATCCAAGGCGCACTCCCGCATCATGCACAGCTGTCGGCGAGTCCGGGCAAGGCTTATTGGAGGTCCGCGCGGCCACAATCGACGGCAGTGCCGCAGTCGTACGAGACACGCTGGCGTACCACGCCGGCTCAACGCGTGCGCGGGATCAGATCGAGGAGGAAGATTGAGAGAGAGGCCACTCCCTCTCTCTCTTCTCCTTTTGGACGACTGAGCACGTGCAGCGGCCGTGAGGCTGCGGCGAGTGTGAGTTGTCGTGCGGCCGGCTGCGCAAAGCCTCGGCGCGTTCGCTGTGGCGGCCGTGCGGCCAGTGCGCGCGTGCCCGCTGGATTCGGGAGGGGAGGAGAGAGAGAGAGAGGAGGAGGCTCTCGATCAGCAGCGCAGTGTGTGGCCATGGCTGCCGTCATTCGGCCACAGCTTGTGAGCCGACCGGGCAACGACCTCGTTGGCGACTGCCTGACGCGTGAGTCTGGATAGGGAGGAGAGAGAGAATGGAGGGATTAAGATTATTTTTAAAATATTTTAATAATAAATATAATAAAAGACGTATTTGCATAATTTAGTCGTAACATTAAGGGAGCCCTAAGTGTTAATTGTGGACTTGTTACATAATTTGCCTTTAAACTCAAGGACCTGGTTGTTAATTATCCGAATAAATATATTATTAGATGAATAATTAACAGAGAAGAGTGTGAATATGAATTAAAAAAGAAATCTGAATCAAATTTTTTACTTGTTTGGGTCTCATGCTGACCCGCATTTTAACTCGATGAATAAATATAAATGGATGGGTCAAATTTTCGATCAACTCATTGACAGGCCTAAATGTAAATATGCATATGTTGATCGAGTTTTAAGTTGATTTTGAGTTTGATCTGTTGATGACCCTGCTCTTGAAGGACTGTTATTTGGAACCGTAACCGGGTCTACCAGTACCCGGTGGGGTGACTGCGATGGGCGGGCCGGGCCGTGATCAGCCCCGGCGGAATTTGTGTTCAAGATTGCTGGTTTGTATGGGGGATCAAAGGTTTATTTGGGCCGGGCTTTTGGGGAAGCTATTCAAGAGTCATAATTCTAACAAACACTACATTGGCTGGATATTGTCGTGCTCAAGGTTGGGATAGTTGGTTCACGCCAGATAAAGGGTACTCTTCTCTCTCTCTCCCGGGCCAATTATTTGAGTGTAGCCAGCAAATAGAGGGCCGCCACGTCAGCACTGGGTGCCGACCCTTTTGCTGATGTGACACCAACTATTAGTCCACTTGAAAACTTAATAAGATTTTTCTAACTTCATATTATTTTTATTTCTCTCTTTGGTATCTCTTTCCTTCCAATAACTAATTATATATTAATTATTTTGTTTATTAATGTTTTTAACTCTCTCTCTCTCTCTCGAGCAATTGTTTGGGTCCGGCCATCAAATAGAGGGCCGCCAACGTCTAGCAACTGGGTGCAGCCCATTGGCTGAAGTGACAACCCACTAATTAGTCGACTGAGAAATCTAATAAGATTTTCCCCTAACTCCATATATTTCTAATTTTTTCTTCTCTGATATCTCTTTCCTTCCAATAACTAAATTACTATCTTAAGTTATTTTTGTTTCATTAATGTTTTTTAACTCTATCTCTCTCAATTGATCGGAGCAATTATTTTGGGTCCGGCCAGCAAATAGAGGGCCCGCCGACGTCTAGCACTTCTCGGTGCAACCCATTGCTGATGTGAAACCCACTGTTTAGTCGGTCTGAAAAAACCTATATAAAATTTTTCTACTCCATAATATTTCCTATTTTTCTCTCTGATATCTCTTTTCAGTTCCTAATAACTAATTATATGCTAATTAATTTGTTTATAATTGTTTTAGGATAGAAATTTTATTATAGTTTGGTTCACGCCAGATAAAGGGTACTCTTCTCCCGCGGATCAATTTATTTGGGTCTAGCCAGCAAATAGAGGGGTTGGCCCACGTAAGCACTGGGGTGGCGACCCATTGCTGATGTGAACACCCACTATTAGTTGGCTTGAAAACCTAATAAAGAATTTCCCTAAACTCCCATATATTTCTAATTTTTTCTTTCTGATATCTCTTTCCTTCCAATAATAATATATCTTAATTATTATT
Source organism: Apostasia shenzhenica (assembly GCA_002786265.1). Taxonomy (NCBI): domain Eukaryota; kingdom Viridiplantae; phylum Streptophyta; class Magnoliopsida; order Asparagales; family Orchidaceae; genus Apostasia; species Apostasia shenzhenica. Next base: position 75,637 of record KZ451940.1, on the reverse strand, counting down.
GTTTATTAATATTTTTAACTCTCTTCTCCTTCGAGAGAGAGCAAAATTATTTGGGTCCAGTCAGCAAATAGAGGGCCGCCACGTCAATCACGCGGTGCAACCCATTGCTGGTGTGAAGCACCCACTGTTAATCCGACCTGAAAACCTAATAAAATTTTTTAATTCATATATTTGGTTTTTTCTCTCTAATATCTCTTTTTCATTCCAATAACTAATTATATATGCTAATTAATTTTGTTTATTAATATTTTAGGATAGAAAATTATTATAGTTGGTTCAGCCAATAAAAAGTACTCTCTCTTTCTCTCGCACACAATTATTTGGTCTCCAGCAAAAATAGAGGGCCGCCAACGTAAGCACTGGGTGCGACCCATCTGAATGTGAATACGCACTATTAGTTGGCTGAAAAACCTAATAAATTTTTTAACTCCAAATATATTTCCTATTTCTGTCTCCCGATTATCTTCTTTTCCTCCAATAAACTAATTAAATATGTTAATTATTTTGTTCATTAATATTTTTTAAGATAGAAAATTATTTGAAAGATTTTTCTAGTTCGAGTAACTAATTATAAAGTTGATCCACTCATATATGTTTTAAGTTTGAGCCAAAATAATAATTTTGTGTAATGTTTAAAACCGAATCTCAAAAAGTTTCAACAGAAACTAACTTGAAAATCGCGATGCTTCACGTGAAGATCAAAGAACTTATATGAATTTTTTTATTTGGGTTCACAGTGGTTAAAAAATAATCGGAATCGAAGAAAACATGCGAACCGAAATTAAAATTTAGGTTAGCCAAACTAACGTTGTTTTTAATTTGGTTTTTTATTTCTAACCTTACAATTGAAGGTTAACCAAATTAACACGAATATCTTAAACATTACTTTAATTAATTTAATAAGATAAATGATCACTAAAATTTAAAAGTAATTAGTTATTAATTAAAATTTAAGGTATAAATCTTGGTTATAAGTTAGTAATTATGATTTAGTAACAATTTTTATTTATTAAAGTTTCAATTTAGTTAAAGATATAAATAAAATAAATAATATTAGTTAATATCAAACTAAATTAACGATTATTAATTATTCGGTTAGCCTATTAATACCTTTTTTTTTTAAATGCTACCCCCGAAATTGTTTCCTGATTTTTTTTAATTTAATATAAAAAACTGTCAAAAAATTCTAATTGCTAAAGAAGCGTAAAATTATGAGTTTTTTAAATATCAATAATTTTAAAATTTTTTTGATTTTTTTTTTAAAAATAATGGGCATTAAAATTTTTTTTTTATTTTCATTAACTATATAATTATTAATTAACAAAATGACATAATAAAAGATCTTAAAATATTTATGGACTTGAAAAAAAAATAAAAAATAAAAAATATGGGATTTAGTTTGAAAAAAATATAGAAATCTGGAGCAATTTATTAACTTTTCTAAACCCTATGAAGTCTTATATATAATTTACCTGTTTAACTTTTGGCTTTGAGTTTGGGTTCCTTCTGTTGGCAATTTTTTACACAAAGGGGGCTAGGTTTGTGTTTTAACTATAATTAACCACTAATTCATGAAAAGCTTTTATATGATGTTGATAAGTTAACATAATCCCAACTCATGTAACGTTAGCTTAATTGCGTTACATTTTAAGTTAAGCTTTTTTCTATGTTCAAATTTTAAATTCAACCCATTGACTCGCATCAATGAATGATATTTTTGTTTATTAGGGCAAGTACAGACTTAAATGGGGAGGTGGGATGCACAGACCGGGTTCAGATGGTCCAAATTTTCGAGTTCCATGGGAAAGAACGTTTTGAGCCCAGATTTCGTGCGGCAACTTACTGACATAACTTATGTTGATCCCGAAGGCTGGCTTGCAAATCAACCCTGGGCTTGACCGAAGCTTAGATGCACATGAATTATAAATATTTCAAATAGTATTTTCATTATTGGAAAACCAACCTAAAGCATGGAAATCAGTATAATCAAAAAAGATTATTTGCATAAAAACATAATGCTACCTAGCTTGCCAGATGAGCAGAAAATGCACGAGCAAATGCCTCCCCTCTCCGCTTAGCATCATCTGTACCACCCTCACTTGCTACAGCCTACCCCACAATAAATAGAAACATCACAACATCACAGGGACCCAATCGAGTTCAATAGAAAAATAAGTCCATTAATTTTAAGTCGAGTCCAACCACAGGGACCCAATCAAATCAATACCACCACCAACTGCTCAGGCAAAATCAGGTCATTTCCACTTACAATAAAAACTATCAGAGGACTATGGTATAGAAGTATGAGACTAACATATGGTTTATATGAACTTTTGTATATAAATAAAATCATACCTTCGTAATTATTTTTTTAAGCTCCACGATGTACACCTGTAAATTAAATTAGTAATTAAGATTTTATAATTATCACATAAATAATCAAAGAGATTATTGTAAATGTTATATCATCCCAAAGTTTTCATTCATCCCATATATATGCTGCCAATGGCTCACGAATATTATTGTCAAATTCGTCATTACTAAATTTGCTCTTATTTTCCAACAACTACAATATTATAATTAGTTAATAACATAAAGAATTAAAAATCAAAATAAATATTCTAGACCACGTACAGTAGGAGGTATTTCTGATAAGCCCGCAAGTACAATGTGACGTATATATATGAGTATATAATATCCACACTTAATATCATCATCTTGTATCGGACACTAATTAGGCACAAAATTGAGTATATTATAATATAATCATTAAAATTTACTCAATTGAAAAATATAATCTAGTTACAATACCTTTACTGTCTTTACTTTAACTGTAAACTTTTTCTTTTTAAGACGCGTCATAAAAAATTTATCATCGAACTGTCAAAATTCAGAAAGTGACGTTTATGCACAATAAAATAATAATTATTTATTAAAAATATAAATAGAAATATTTACTTACCGATCGACGATATATTTAAGTTGCTGTCGATAAGGCTGACGGACAGGATCCATCCAATATATGCATAATCTGTACGAATCTAATGCAGCTAACATCCAATGGTCCCTATTAAAAGATTAAATGATATATATAAATTTTAATATACTTGACAAATTAAATTTTAATATTTTTAAAAAACTAGTTGAAACTTACCCACTATTATAAGGAATAATAACCAATGAATTTGGTCTAGCTTCCATTATTCTATTTCCCAATGCTGTGGCTCATTGGTTCTTATCATTTATTAAACCTGCAATGCTTTGTGGATCTACAAAGCAATATTTACCTTTCAAATTACTATCTGTTGTAATTTGATTATATAAACACTTGTACGAATACAATAATATAAAATTAGAATTTTTTATTGAAAAATCTAAATGCATCTACAAAATGTGTATATATATACTTACCCGATGTACGAACTTATCATCGACTCACCGATTTTTTCGAATGCGCCAAACTCCAAAATTTCTTTTTTATCAAATAATAATTGCTTGTCATACCCATAAACATCGACAGGAATAAGAATATACATCAACACGTCATCAGTCAATGCATGAATTGCATGTTCTAACATCTTATTTAAAAATGACATAAGAACATGATCTTTTTCCTGTATGTAATTTATATATATTAGAGTTATAAATTACAAATGTATGTAAATGTATGCCAATGATAATAAATAATATTATTTACCTGAATTTTTTTGTTTTGACTTGTTGGAAATTTTTCATCGTGTCGTGCTTCAGTAGATTTAGATTTTAGTCGCTTTAAAAAAAATTAATAATATAAAAAAATTTAAAATTATAACATTAATAAAACAAAATATTATACCTGATCATCATGATAAATAAGTCATATGGGCCAAGAAATAACATATTACAATGCTTCACCAATTATTATTTTATCATTAATTGGAAAAATGAGACTAGCAGACTCATCAATTACATAATCAACAATGACTGTACATGTTCCATCGCCCATCGATAATGTATGTACAACATGAGCAACTAGATTCACCACTTTCTCATGGGCGACCACATTATTAGGAGTAACACAAGCAATCAAACACGTCATTCCCTATAATATAAATTTATAAAATGTAACTCAAAACATAATATAACGACTATCCAATTTTATTTAGAAAATAACATATAAATAATACCTCAACTAATACAGGAGGTGAGCTTGGGTTGCCTCCCATAAAAGAACCTGATACGCTCGCCAGAGGACTTGCCTGGATAGATCCATACCCTCTCATTATTATTTTCTTCAACAATATCATATCTTCCTCAATGCGAGAGATATGTTGTTGCTGCTTAATGTTCTCCTCTCTCAACTGCTGAATATCAGCAGCAGTGGTCGAACTAGACGATCTTCCTCTTCTATTCTCCTTAAAAAAGAAGTTATTGTCTGAAATTTTCCCCTAACTCTAACTCGTCCAGGATGCTCTGGCTTTTCGTAAGCCAAAGCAAACAGATCACTCTTACCTTCAGGATGAATCATGCCTTGAGTAGCCTGTGTGGCCAACTCATCCTAAATAAAGATAAAAGAATTTTAAATATACATATTAAAATATTATAATTTATATGCGAGCAAAATTCAAATTACTTACAATTCTGGTCCCAAGCTCTTCAGAGGCTACATTGATATAACGACCATCTTTTCTTTTATGTGCAGCTTTCCAAAGGTCTGACCTAGGGATAGGATCCTCAGTTCCAATTTCTTTTTGCTACAAAATATAAGATAATTTAAATAATCATATTTCATGGTAAATAAAAACAAAAAATAAATATTAGTATATCGATCTACCATCTCCTGCTCCAAGTCTACATAACCCTTCCTTGAGGTAGTGTGATGGTATTTCTGACTTTTTGCCCTTTCTACAGTTGTGCGACTTTTATTCTATATAAAATATTAAAATCATAATGTAATTATTAATTTTAGATAATACACATGACTTCAAAAAAGAGAATTTACCTGAAATTTTTCAGAGATATGATAGTTGACAAATAAATTTCAATCCTGTTGGGAGATGAAATTATAGTCTTCAGGAATAACATGTCGAGCTTCTTCATCTTTCTCCTCGATAAATTTCTTGTACATAAAAGATTTTCACGTCCTCCACATCTTTCCCATATGAACAAATAACTTGTCATGCAGCTCATCCACTCCATCAAATGTATTCTGAAGAAAAAATAATAAAAATATTAACAACTTAAATATTTTTTTAAAAAATTAAAGAAAATACCTTACCGTTATTTGTTCCCACATTAACTGTTTATTTGATTCTGGGACTTCATGCTAGTTAATGCATGAGATAGGGGTTTTATGTCGAACTACGACTCCCAAATAACTCATCAACTGATCTGTATTTCTCTCAGGTATTGGTAAGCCATTGGCTATCACAATTGTTAATTTTTCAGTATTTTTTTATTTGTTGTCAATTTCAACAATTGAGTCAAGCCTCTTTTTTTCTTTGAGCTTGTAGAGGATGATTGGTCCGCCATTAAGCTGCAATTATATTAGTAACATACGTTAATCAATGAGAAATTACAGAAGAAAAAAAATACGAATGTAATAAAAATTTATCATTTGCTATTCCTTGCATTTCTAGTAATTCATTTTTCGTTTATTTCCAGATTTATTTACTAACTCAGTATCATATTCACCATCGATTACGTAGGTAGGAGCCTCATCAGAATTATCATACATAGTCATAGGCAATTCATTTGTAAAACTGAACAACTCTTCGTAAGTAGTATCATTATCTTTATCTATCATAAATTTTGGCTTATGATTGAGGACGATTGACTATTATGGATTAGCAAGATCTTCAACATAGAAAACTTGTTAGCTTGGTTTGCGAGAATAAAACAATCATCTTTATGACCAATCCGATTAAAATTGACTAATGTAAAGCATATCTCATCAATTTTGCTCCCACCATTACTATTTATCCATAAGCATTTGAATAATGGAATACAAAAATCAATATAATCAAGTTCCTATATCTCTTCAATAATACCAAAGTAACACAAATCACCCATATGAGGATTTTTATCTTTTGAACATGATATTTGCATTATTTGAGCAATTAAAGAAACCCCGCTATTCTGAATAACTCATTTGTTGTCTCATTCTTTAGTGAAAAAGTAATATCCATTGATAATATATTCATCGTACTTCACCACACAATGATTTGGTAAAATTGTTAAATACTTCAATGACTTATCGATGTTAGCACTTTCTGTTCCACATAATAATGTAGATATACGGCAGCCAAACCATTCATTGAACTCTTTGATGTTCTTATTCTGAATCCATATCTCATTTCGTGTATTTAAAGGATTTTTACTTCGTAATTGTTCTTTGTGCTCTTCAATATATGAATCCACAACCATTGAATTACGCAAAACATACAAATGTTCCTGCCTTAACATGTTAATATCTACAACATGAGACTTCCCTGATGTAATGCCTCTTCCGTATAATACAAATGGAAAGAAAATCTCCAACTCACAAATTATTTCAATAATACAAACTTGAAGTGCATCTAACTTGAGAGGATCTACAGTTTTAGCACATAAAGAGTTGAAGAAGAAACATAGCCTCGTTATTACACTCCGAAGTTTAACATCTAAACTACCTCTGATAGCAACAGGTAACAATTGTTGCATTAACACGTGACAATCATGCGATTTTAAATTAATTAATTTCAATTCTCTGAGATTTACGTGATTTTTCAGGTTTGAAGAATAACTATCTCGCACCTTTAACTCATACAAAATCTTACAGAATCGCTTCTTCTCCTCTTTTGTGAATGTATAACATGCATGTGGAAGACATATTCGGCTGCCATAGACCTTAGGAGCAAGCTGCTGTCGAATCCCCATACTTACCATGTCTAATCATGCATTTATATTATCTTTACTTTTTCCTGTGACATCTAATAGTGTACCAATAATACTTTCACAAATATTTTTTTTTATATGCATGACATCTAAATTATGACGCACATGTAAATATTCCCAATACTCAAGGTCAAAAAATATTGATCTTCTTTTTTAATAATTTATTTTTGGAGGATCTTGACCTATGATGCTCAAAACTTGTATCAACTCTTTTCCATTAAGTGGGTGTGGAGCCTTGTCAAACTCAGCATTATCATCGAAATCTTTCTTTTTTTTGCGAAACATATGATCTCGTGGCAACCACTTTCTGTGACACATGTAACATAATTTTCTTCCATATTTTAAATACTGTGTATTAGTCTTATCAGCACAAATAATACATGCATAATAACCTTTAACACTACATCCCGCCAAATTATCATAAGCTGGATAGTCATTCACAGTCCATATAAGTGAAGCCCTTAATGTAAATAGCTCATGCTGGTAAGCATTATATGTCTGCACTCTTTCTTTCCATAACTTTTTAAAATCATCTATAAGTGGAGAAAGATAAACATCTATTTTATTTCCAGGTTGCTTCGGTCCAGATATCAACAAAATCAACATGATAAATTTACATTTCATGCATAAATTAGGAGGTAAATTGTAAATAACTAAGAAAACAGGCTAACAACTGTGCTGACTACTTTGAACACTGTGCTGATTAAACCCATCAGTGCACAGCCCAAGTCTTAAATTTCTCGGATCTTCAGCAAAATTTGGAAATCTAATATCGAAAGATTTCCATTGTGATGAATCAGTAGTGTGTCGCATCATTCTATCAAATACATGTCCTTCACCATCAACATGCCAAGTGAAATTTTTAGCATATTCTTTATTTTGGAATAGTCTTACAGAGCGCGGTATCGGATGCAAATACCACAAAACTTTTCTTGAAATTCTGATTTTTTTTAATGCCATCTGCACACAGCTTCCACCTTAATTTTCCACATTTTGAACATTGTTCTAATCCACTATACCCATTCCGATATAAAATACAATCATTAGAGCATGCATTGATCTTCTCGTAATGCATTCCTAACTTACGAAGTGTTTTCTTTGCTTCGTAAGTTGAACTCAGAAGTTGATTGTGAGCTGGTAACATATCTTTTAAAAGAATAAACAACTCTGTAAAATACTTATTGCTTAAACTATTTGCTGCCTTTAAGTTAAACAAACGCATTAGTGCGAAAAGTTTAGTAAAACTTTTACAGTTAGGATATAATGGACTCTTAGCCTCTTGAAGCAACTCTTCAAACTGTTCTAGAGATTCTGATAAATTATTTTCAATATCTCAAACTAGATCTTCCATTATATCTTTCTCGACTGTATTTTCAATGTTAACACTAGCACATGTAGAAGACGTACTTCTCCTAATATTATTCATTTCATTTGTTATAGATTCACCATGCCAAATCCATCTTTCATAAGTCTCATCAAATCCATGAAAAAATAAATAATTTTTTACAATATTGGCTTCAAATAATTTCATATTTCCACATCTCAAACACGAATATCTTATTCTGCCATTAACTAAGCATTCATTCTTCAATGCAAAATCTATAAAAGAATTTACTCCATTATCATATTCAAATGACCGTCTATCCATTTTAATCCAAGATCGATCCATATATAACTACCTATATGATAAGACATAATATAATTAATATAATTAATGTGTGTTAATTAATTCAGCTTACATACAAAAAAATTCTACTTATACATCAGAATGAACATGTAAATAAACTGAAAAAAATAGAATAAGTATTATTTACCTTATGTGAAATTAAGCAGAAATGATAGTTGAAATTTCTGAATCCCAATATTTTGAAATTAACCTAAAAAAATAATAACAAAATTAAAAAACAAGAAAGTAGATTTATTTTAAGAAATTAATTTTTGAATACAAATATTTCGGCCAAAAATAAAAATGAAGAAGAGGAAGAAAAAAATGGTGGAAGAAGGTGAAGGTTGCTATATCCGACTTCGGCGGGGGTGTAGGGCCGGGAATAAGGCTAGATCCGGGGTCGGCCGACATCGGCGAAGTGAGTAGGGCCGCGAATGCGGCTAGATCTGGCGTCGGGTAGGGTATAGGGCCGCAATGAGGCTAGATCCAGCGTTGGTGAGGGTGTAGGCCGACATCGGCGTAGAAGTAGGGTTTTTCCGTTTGAAACAAATGAGCAAAATGAAGTCCAAAGAGTGTATATAAAACCTTTAGTCGGCGTCGGCAAAGGAATAGGGCTGCAAATGCACCTAGATCTGGCATCGGATATGGTGTAGGGCCGCAATGAGGCTAGATTCAACGTTGGTGAGGGTGTAGGCCGACGTCGGCGTAGAAGTAGGGTTTTTCCGTTTGAAACAAATGAGCAAAATGAAGTCCAAAGAGCGTATATAAAACTTTTAGTTGGCGTCGGCGAAGGAGTAGGCCTGCGAATGCACCTAGATCCGGTATCGGCGTGAAATGTCCGGTGTCGGCGAAAGTCTGAGAGAATGGCAGCTCAAAAAGAGGAAGATGGAAGAGGAGATCGACGCGCGCACCTTGATCCGGCTAGGTGAAGTCCACCGGCGATGAGCTACCCTCGCGTCGCGACGTGTGAAAAAACTTAGAGAGATTAGGGTTTTTCTGTTTGAAACAAATGAGCAAAATGAAGAGACCAAAGTGCATATAAAACCTTTTGACGGCGGTTGGCGACGCCAACCGCCGTCTGAAGGTATACATTAGACGGCGGTTGGCTTCGCCAACTGCCGTCTATATGTATCAATTTCAAGTCGACCTCAGGTCGACCCGAGGTCGACCTGCCTCCGCGACCATCAACAGAAACTTTGAGTCATATTGGGGATTTTTTCAGGTCACCCTGAGGTCAACCCGGTAGTACATTAGACGGCGGTTGATCATACCAACCACCGTCTAAACTACAGACGGCGGTTGACTAAGCCAACCGCCGTCTACAATTGTCGACCCGAGGTCGACCTGCCGCAGCGACCCTCAACAAAAACTTTGGTCATCTTGGGGGATTTTTACAGGTCGACCTCAGGTCGACCCGAGGTATACACGGCGGTTGACTCAGAAACCGCCCTCTAAAGTACTGACTTTAGACGACTGTTGGATGTGTGAACCGCTGTCTAAAATATATCTAAAGCGGTTCACATTATCAACGCTGTATAATGTTTTATCGGAAAGTTTTTGCAGCGGTTTCTCGTTTTAACTGTTTTTATAAATGTGCCGTAAAATGCATATATTGTACTAGTACGAGGCACGAAGAATCTGATTGATTGATAGACTATTTCAGGAATCGATGCCTACAGGTCAGAAGTCAACTAGTCGGAGATTGATAGACTATTTCAGGAATCAATGCCTACAGGTCAGAAGTCAACCAGTCGGACCGTTGAACAGCGCAGAATATGAAAAAAAAATTGTTTCATTTCACATTTGTTTTCATCATGCATGTAACATGCACGGCTGAGATTAATTCCAAATAGTTATGAAGTTCACAAATTATAATTTCATTACTTCATTTTTTTTATAATAATTTGACTAATTCATTTCTCTTGTATAAAAACGGAGATTCAAAGCACAATAATACCATTTATTTAATATTTAATTATTATGATGGAAATTTATAAGCTTTATGTTGAGATGCCTCTAAAAGTGGCCTTCACCACCACCGCCACCGCCTTCTCCGCCGCCGAACTCTCCGCCAGAGCCTCCACCAGCTCCACCGCCAAGTCCTTCCCCACCGCCTGCACCTCCTCCGAACCCTCCGTCGCTTCCATGGCCGCCACCTACGCCGCCGCCAAATCCGCTACCGCCGCCTTTACCTCCTCCGAAGCCTCCACCGGTTCCGCCACCTTCACCGGCGCTGCTGCCCAAAACCCCACCGGCTCAGGCGCCGCCACCAGCTCCACCACCAATCCCTCCGCCGCCACCAGCTCCACCACCAATCCCTCCGCCTCCACCAGCTCCACCACCACGACCGCCGCCTGCTCCCCCACCAAGTCCACCGCCGCTATCGGCTCCACCACCAAGACCGCCGCTATATGTGATGTAAAAGAGGCAGTTATGACATAATCCAAGAAATTAGGGTCCGAAAGATAAAAGTATAAAGAACAAAAAGGATTTGCAACATATTATTACTATTGTATGATTTCACTTGTATCGTTTTATTATGATATCTGAGCATGTTTTAAATAATCATATTTTATATTGGATATTATCTTACCTACTGAGTTTATATTAATAGACTCCTGTCATTTTTGGTGGCAGGTATGAGATAGAAAGGATCGTGTGACATAGTGTGAGGTATCACAGGTTGTGGCAGAAAATATGGATATTTTAATGTTATCAGATTAAAGTTTAAGTTTTACGCCTCGGTTGCTGGTGGCTTGGGCCGATGTAAAAGGGCGATCGGGTGTCGATAGCCGGGACGTCAAAGATAGTATCAGAGCAGTTGATAGCCGGGACGTCAAAGATAGTATCAGAGCAGTTGCGAACCTATCCGGAGATGTGGGTAGATATAGAGGGCTGCACTCACAAATCACTGTGTATAGAAATTTAGAAAAATTGAGTAATGATTAAAAGAAAAATTAAAAGTGATAAAATATTTTCTGGAGATTGAATATGAATATTTTGCTGATAAATTATGTGATTGATGAATTAGAAACAAAAGAAATATCGAGATGACAAATAAAGATTTGATATTTATAGAAAAATATAAAACCAAGTTTGATGAAAGAATTCGACAAGAAGGGAAAGAAAAGCTAGAAAAAAATGAGAAGTGTCGGATTTATATTGAAGGTTTATCTGCACCAATGCAGGATACGTTAAAAGCACAGCAATATATAAAGTTTGATAAATTAGTAGAAGATTCTGAAATTATAGCGTCAAATCTGCTTATAAGTTGTAACATCCCAGTAAAATTTAAATTTAGATTTTTGATTAATGAAATTATTATGAGAAATTAATTTTATTCATGAGAAATTAATTATTTAAAATTAAATATATAAAATATTAATATTTATTATGCGATTCAAAATTCAAAATGGTTGAAATTAATATTTAATTTAATTTAATCGGATTATTTAAAATTTAAATCTAATGAATTTAATTACCCATTAAATATCCATAACTACCTCCATATATTAAAGCTAAAAAAATATAAAAATACCCCCAGATTATTATTTAAAGAAAGAAATAGAATTTCTCGCCATAAAACACTGATTCAACTCTTCCCCTTCTACAACCGCCGCCGGCCTAGAGAGAGAAAGTGATGCGTTGGAGAGAGAAAGAAGCCGGATCTCCCTCAAAATTGACGTTTCCTCTTCATCTTCTTCTCGATCTACACATTTTCTTGCGCCTTGAATCAGATCTAGTGATTTTGGAGCGATATTTCTCTTCGGATCTCAAGAGAACCTAGAACTATAGTGAATTCAAGGTAGGTTTTACCCTAACTTGGCTAGATTAAATCTAAATATGTGTATTATAGAAATACCTTGAAAAATTTTGAAAATTTGCCATGAAAATAAAGAGTTCTCCTTTAAATATATATGTTAATTTGTATTATATTCTTTTTATTGTTTCAAGTTGAACATCTTGTTATTGCATATCCAAAATCATAAATTTACATGGTAGAGTTAATTTACGTGTTAATATTTCTATTCTGTTTTTTTTATTATTTTCAAGAGCATGTAATGGCGTGAGTTCCTGCATTAATTTTACTAAATTTTAGAATTTCCATGGTTAATCTCATTGTTAATATGAAAACCTGAATATGTGCTATCGCTTTCATTAATGTAAACAAGGTTTATGAGTTTATTATTCAATTAACAATTCATATTTCTGTTGCTTTTAGAGATAATATTTTAAGTTATTTGATGAATATATATTATGTTTTGCCTAAAGCCATTCAATTGATTGACCGATATGTACATATATAAACCGTAATTACTTTTAATTATAAAGTTGATAGAATCATGATTAATATGGATGTTTCAAATTCTAGCTAAAATTTGAGTCAAGCTATAACAATTTAATTGCAAACATATATTTATTTTCTCGATTGTGACACTCAAGAGAAGGGCAAGTGCATGGGCTTGCGTGGGTAAATAAGTGTAAAGACTTATTGTCATACTCGATGAGATTAATTAATGTTTGAGCAAGTATATGGACTTGTCAATTTAATAAATTATAATACAAGATTTTTAATGCGATAATAGATTAAAATTAAATGTGATTTCTATGGGATTACGCACCTGCCTTAGCTCGAGCATATGATATGATATTTGGCGCGACGACGTTCATTGGCAGTTTTCGACTGTCATGGGGGGTGACGATCCCCAAAGCAGATACGTGTCCACTAGAGGTCCTCACATGATATTTTGCACGACGACGTCCATTGGATATGCCTACGGAGGGCTATTCATGGGAGGTGACGATCCCCAAAGATGTAAAAGACAGCTGAGACGTAGTACGAGAAATCACGAGCCCAAAAGATAAAAATGAAAGTAATAAAAAGAAATTTGCTCGTTACATATTTTTTATCATTTCTTTTTATATATTGATGTTGTCTTGTTATGCAAATTATGTTATGTTTGTTTAATATTTATTAATCATACTGTGCTATGTCATCTCTTTATCATACATGCATGCTTAATTGAAATCTATGTTATACATGTTTAATTATTTATTATTTTTATTACATCATATTAACATATTATTATTATTGTCATTATTATTATTATTATTATTATTATTATTATTGTTGTTTAATATTTTTATTTAAAAATTTTGTTAGTGTACAACCTATGAGTCTGTTCTAACAGACTCTGTCACTAACGTGGCAGGTACTGGAGCACTTGATCACGGGAATAGGGAGAATGCCACTCAAGAAAAAAATTAGTTTATTGCTTTATTTTCTAAAGAGTGACTTTTGCTTATGTGTTCGGTTGAGAATATAGTAGTTCTGCATCATTTTGTTTTAGTTGAATGTTTAATTTTGTTCTAAGATGTAGTAATGTGAATTCTTGTTGTAGCTTTTGATCTATTTAATTTTCTTCCGCTGTTGAATTATTCTTCTTTCTCCCCTAACTTAGATAATTTTTAGCGCACCACGGCCACTACGCGCGTAGCCTTGCACGGAGGCTGTGTGCGCAGCGGCAGTGGCGCGCCGCGCGGCCGCGTGATGCAGCGGCTACTGGTTGCGTAGTGAGGCCGCGCGGCGCGCCCGAGCGGCGCAGTGCGGCCGCTAGTGGTGTCGTGCAGCGGCGCAGTGCGGCCGGAGGTGTCCTGCTGCCGTGCGAGGCTGCCGGATCTGGTGGAGAGAGGGAGGATAAGGGTATAATAGTAATTTTATATATTTTTAATAATAAAAAAATAAAAAGGACCCAGACGATATTTTTAAAACCTAGGGACCCCGATGATATTAAAAAAACGTGGACCTGTGTGATATAACCCTTAAACTCAAGGACTTGGGTGAAATTTTCCCTTTTTCATATTATCTCGACTTAAAGTATAACAATAAGTTCTTTTATATAAATAATAATAATAATAAGGGTTAATTTTACCAGTTCCCTTACTTTAAGGGTTATTATCACACAGATCCACGTTTTTAAAAATATATCTTCTGGGTCCCTAGGTTTTCAAAAATTCATCTGGGTTCATTTTTAATTTTTTTATTATTAAAAAATATGAAAATTACCATTATACCCTTACCCTCCCCATCTCTCCACCAGATCCGGCAGCCACGCCGCCTCCGGCGGCCGCACGACACCGCGCGGCCTTGCGGCCGCCACGAACGACCCGTCGCGCCGCGCTGGCCTGCCAGCGCGAGCCCCGGCGACGAGGCACGGCAGCGCGCGACCGCGTAGGCGGTCGCGCGCGCGCAAGCTGTATTCCAGCGGCGAGTCGGGCAGTGCTCGCTCGGCGCGCACGGCCCATCCAGCCCCGGTCGGCGGGCGAGACCAGGGGGCAGCGGGCGCGGCGGAGGCGTCGTGCCGCGCGCAGCAGGCTCGCCGCTTGAAGGCCGCTGTGCGCGGCACGAGGCTTCCGTCGGCCGCGTGCACAACCCGGCACGCGCGGCCGCTGGAGGCCACTGCGAGCCGACGGCCTCCAGCGGCCGCGTGGTTCGAGGTCACTCGGCGTGCAGCAGGACTCGCCGCGCCGCCCGGGGCGAGCAACTGCTTGAGGCCGCACGCCCCTGGCGGCCTACAGCGGTCGCGCGGCGCGCAGCGGCTTCCAGGGGCCCGGCTCGCCGCTGGATGCCGCTGCGGCGCGTCGTGGCAGCCCGGTCGTCGGCGGAGTCGTGCAAGCAGCGCAATGGGTGTGTGGACGGCAAAGCGCGGTTAAGGCGATTGCTGGATCCCTGGTGGAGAGAGGGGGAGGGTACGTGTATAATGGTAATTTTTATATTTTTTAATAATAAAAAAAATAAAAATGGAACCATATGATAATTTTTGAAAACCTAGGGACCCAGAAGATATATTTTAAAAAACGTGGACCTGTGTGATAATATCCCTTAAAGTCAGGGACCTGGGTGAAATTAACCCTAATAATAATAATAATAATGGTTCTTTATTAAAAGCTATATTAATATTAAATATTTAAAGATTAAACTTATATTAAATTTTATAAAAAGGACACAATAAAACTTGAAATTAAGTCAAATTTCATAAGTCAACATGCATGAATTGTCCTATTATAAAAAAAAATTAATTTTAAATATTTAATTAATGTAATCTTTTCATTTCCTTCCAAATGTCTCTAGCAACTTAGCAAGTAGCATTAATAAACCAATTAAGCCCATTTGCCTACTAAACACTAATTTTGTGATAATATGTTAAAAAATTTTATAAAATGTTTTTTACTTATTTGATATATTACATTTAATTGAAAATATGTTATAATTTAAAATAGGGATAACTAACTACATATCACACAATTTAGTTTATTTATGCCTTATCTATACATTCTTAGTTAATTACGCTATGCACACTCAAAACATTATAAAATCTTACATACATACATTTTAACTTATTTCTATTATAATGAGTAATCATAATTTTTCAATAACCTAACTATAGTTAGATTACGAAAAAATCTGAGCCATTCATCATATTATTTTAAGGATATTTAAATATATTTTGAGTGAAAATCCTAAAACCTTAATGTTTAGGTGACAACAAAGGAAGGAGACATCTGCGACATGAATTAATTTTAGGACAAATTAGTGCTTTAGTGTGGTATTAAGGAAGAGAAAAATATGTACCATTAAGAGTAAAAATATAATTTTAATAATTGACTAACAGAATATTTTTTTAAATAGATTTTGATTAAGTTTTAACTCAAATATGTGTATGTAAGATTTTGTAATGTTTTGAGTGTGCATAGCGTAATTAATTAAGAATTGATGGGTAAGACATAAATAAAACTAAATTATGTGGCATATAGGTAATTATTCCTTTAAAATATTAAAAATATTTAAATTTAACGGTCGAATTTTCAAACCCTAATCGGTAGCAATTTGCATGCATAAAGAAAATTTCAAACACCTATTTAAATTACAAACCTTATAATCTATTCCGTTGTGGAAAATCATTCAATCCATTCAATATTATCTTTGAAAAATCTCTAAGTTTATTGCAATTTAGTCATAAGTACTCTTATCAAATTTTATTTTCTTCCTATTAACACATTAGTTTTTGGTTTTCATTCAAGTCCCATCTCATAAAAGCAGTGAGATTAACATTGGCTAGAGAGGACTTGATTATAATAAATTCAATAGTTGAGACCTTTAATCAGTCTTGTTAGGACTATTGCATCTGGATCCACACCACCTCATCTGGAGCATACACGTGGAGGCTCACGCGGCATCAACACCAGAGACGCTCAACGTCAAACAGAGAGGATACCACGTCGAGGACACCGCGGGTCGAAGAAACCAAGGAGAAAGGATTGCGTCGAACTAACGCCATGTGAAGTATGGGAGACCATACCGCATTTAGGAGATATGGTCCTCCCTACCTTCCCCAGACAGTACCGTCCTTACATCGTATAGCCGGGGCCATTGCATGATTGCCTTGCAAGCATTATTGGTCTGACTCCAGAGATGAAGCCCATCCCGTTGAAGTAACCCCACGGATTACATCAGAGTATAGAAATCTCATTGTATCAGAAAAAAAGAATATTTTTTTCTCTCAAGTCTTCAATCCTCTCTCTCGCTCATTTTTGTAATTTCACAAACAACTTTGCATTAGTAAAAATCTTTGAACTCTCCTTGAAGGGGAGCTGTGGTTCTTCCGCTCAGTCAGTTTTCTATGTAAAAATTCTTTTTTGTTCTTCTGGCTGTTTTCTTGCTACAACAAGGACTTTAGGGCCATGGATGTAATTTGCACTGTATATTAAATATAAATATACGTTGTGCAAGGACATTTAACACATTAGTTTTTGGTTTTCATTCAGGTCCCATCTCATAAAAGCAGTAAGATTAACATTGGGCAGGAGATCATGACCCAAGAGGATCTGATTATAATAAATTCAAGAGCTGAGACCTTTAATCAATCTTGTTAGGAGGTTAGGGTCTTGGATGTAATTTACACTACATATTATATATAAATATACATTGTACAAGGTCATTTATGGCCAAGGCCCTTCATGGCTCTTTTGCTCTTCGTCCCTTTCCTTCTTCTAAGGGCTCCGCTCGCCGGCGCCTCCGTGCCGGTGGAGCTGACGGTGGTCGTCGACAGCAAAGGCGGCGGCAACTTCACCTCCGTTCAACAAGCCATCGACTTCATCCCCGCCGACAATCAGCGCTGGACGAAGATCCACATAACGGCCGGCGTCTACACGTAAGCTCACCGCCGGAGAATCTCCGGCGATCTTTTCCGTCCATTCTTACCCACTGATCCGATGCAGGGAGAAGGTGACGCTGCCTTGGAGCAAGGGGAAGGTTCTGATCGAAGGAGAAGGACCTCAGGAAACGACGATCCAGTGGGGCGCCTACGCCGACGGCGCCATGCTGCAGGATGCCGCCGGAATGTTCTGGAGTTCGAATACGTCGGACACCGCCACCTTCACGTCGGAGCCCGACGACCTCGTCTTTAAAGGGATCACTTTTAAGGTCCATTTCTAGCAATATTTTTTCTTATAAAATTATAAAATAATAATAATAATAATAATAATAATAATAATAATAATAATAATATACATAATTAAAAAAAGGATATATGAGTAAATTTCAATTAATTATTTCTATAACATTTTCACTTAATTATTACATTAACTTGATCCAATGACAAATATCCTTTTGCTTACTAACAATAAAATTTATGGTTATAATTTTAATGTGCATATTAATTTATTCCACATTTTCTCTTTTGCAAATTAAATAATATATCATTAAGATTCATATAATTTAATTGTAAACCTTGAGGAAAATTTAGAAAATCATA
Organism: Apostasia shenzhenica; assembly: GCA_002786265.1. Lineage (NCBI taxonomy): Eukaryota > Viridiplantae > Streptophyta > Magnoliopsida > Asparagales > Orchidaceae > Apostasia > Apostasia shenzhenica. The sequence continues at coordinate 57,241 of KZ451940.1, read as the reverse complement.
AACTTATCACAATTATGA
>KZ451940.1:39175-57198 GCA_002786265.1 Apostasia shenzhenica | reverse complement strand
GATATAATTAGTTCTTGGAAGGAAAGAGATATCGGAGAGAAAAATAGAAATATATGGAGTTAGAAAATTTTTTAGGTTTTCAGCCGACTAATAGTGGGTGTCACATTAGCAATGGGTTTGCACTCAGTGCTGACGTGGCGGCCTCTATTTGCTGACTGGACCCAAATAATTGCTCGAGAGAGAGAGAGAGAGAGAGTTAAAAATATAAATAAACAAAATAATTAACATATAATTAGTTATTGGAAGGAAAGAGATACCAATTAGAGTTAGAATTTTTATTAGGTTTTCAGCGACTAATAATGGGTGTGACATCAGCAATAGGTGGCACCCAGTGTACTGGCAGCTCTCTATTTGCTGGTAGACTCAAATAATTGCGGGCAGGAGAGAGAGAAGAGAGATACCCTTTATCTGGCGTGAACCAACTATCCCAACCTTGAGGCACGACAATATCAGCCATGTTAGTGTTGTAGAATATGACTCTTGAATAGCTTCCCCAGGCCCGCCAAATAAACCTTGATCCCCATAACAACCAGCAATTCTTGAACACAAACCCGCCGGGCTGATCCGGCCCGGCCCGCCCATTCGCAGTCACCCAACCGGGTACGGGTAGACCCGGTACGGTTACCAAATAACAATCCTTCAAGAGCAGGTCATCAACAGATCAAACTAAATCCAACTTAAAACTCGATCAACATAATGCAATATACATTTAGGCCTGTCAATGAGTTGACCGAAATTCGACCCACTCCATTTTATATATTCATCGAGTTAAATGCGGTCAGCATGGACCCAAACAAGTAAAATTTTGATTCAGTTTTCTTTTTAATCATACTGCATTCTTCTGTTAATTATTCATCTAATAATATATTTATTTCGGATATAACAACCAGGTCTTGAGTTTAAAGCAAATTATTGTACAAGTCCACAAAAAATTAGGGTCCCTAATGTTCACTAAATTAAGCAAATAGTTCTTTTTTATTATTTTATTATTAAAATATTTAAAATAATCATTATACCCTCCATCTCTCTCTCCTCCCTATCCAGCTCACGCGCGCAGTCGCCAAACGAGTCGTGCGGCGGCTGCTTAAGCGCAATGCCAGCCGCGCGACAGCATTGCGCTGGATCGAGCGCCCTCTCTCTCTCTCTCTCCTCTCCCGATCCAGCGCCCGCGCACGGCCGACGGCCGCACAGCTGCACAGCCGCCGACGGTTTGCGCAGCCCGCACGACAACTGCACACTCGCCGCGCAGCCTCACGGCCGTGCGGGTTGCTCAGTACGTCCAGGAGAGAGAGAGAGAGGGAATTCGATTTAAATTTTACGGCAACGACTTACGTGAAATTCGGATTGAAGAATCCGATTCGTAATTGAATCCGATCAATTGACAGGCTTAAAGAATGTCACCTACAATATTTACGCCACCTCGTAAATGGTTTGGGGCGTAGCCAAAGATGATGAAGTCGACGGCGCCCTGAATCATGCAATACTTGAAGTAGTGCCGGCCCTGGAGGTCGTACAAGCGTAATCTTAGAAGCGCCGGCGAACGAGCAGTTGTAGAAGGAAACCCTGTCGCCCAACACCATCATGGCGACTCCGATCTTCAGATTTCACACTCTCTCATACATATTTCGCAAATACAATACGTATATGCATGTATTTAATTAATCAACTTTAATATATTCCATGTTATCGATTCGATTTCGAGCCCAGCCAATACCAGCTCGAAATCAGATCGATCACACATCAATCAACTGAAGTCGATTGGGTTCAACTTCGAGCCGACTCGAGTCAATTCCAATCGATTTCGAGCCGGATTTCAAATCATTTTCGAGTTGTTCGAAATGATATAATATCTATTTTGTAGGTCAGTATTCAGCATGATGTAACATCGCTGACTTTACATTTATGATTACTAGCTCAATACTTGGCATATTTAGAATAAATAAATAAATAAATGCCATAATTAATATGAAGATAATTTTTATATATTTTAAAGTGTGGATGTGGAATATTATATAAAATGACAAGTATTTTGTGGATAAAAGAACATATTCAAAACAAGATAATTAATTACTAATAGTTTCTTAAGTTTACTCATAATTGTGATAAGTTTATGATTTTCTAAAAATTTCCTCAAGGTTTACAATTAAATTATATGAATCTTACATGATATATTATTTAATTTGCAAATATAGAACTTAATGGTTGAAATTTATAGTAATGATGAACCTAATAGTAATATTTTATATATAAAAAAATGTATAATTATAAGTGAACTGTTTGAACCTAATAGTAATTTATAAAAAAAATGTTAAACTTATTTTGTTAAAAATAATAGTATGTTTTCAAATTTTCTATTTGAATATAACAAATTTTTTTCTCGTGTTCAAGTTTTGTAAAACTTGTAATATTTTATTTAAATTAATATAAAAATCATTATTATCCTATTTTTTTAGTATATCTATAGTGAAATTAAATTAATACAAAGCACATCGCTAAAAATAGATAGAAAAGAAGTTCGTGAGAAAGAAGCAGCCTGCAAAAACGGATGTTAATTAAGTTTGAGCCTGGGTGCAGACCAAAAATTCAAAATTAAAGTCCGAGTTAGACTTTTAATTAAGTACCATTTTTTAAAATTTTTTATTTTAAATTTATAAAAATTCACATATTTTTCCTTAGAGAATTGAAAGAGGAAAATTGTTTGGAATAAGTTTAATATGCCAATTTAAATTATTAACCATAAATTTTATGTTAGTAAGCAAAAGGATATTTGTCATAGGATCAAGTTAATGTGAATAATTAAGTGAAAATATTTTATAGAAAATAATTAATTGAAATTTACTCATAATATCCTTTTTTTATTCGTTGTGTATTTTATTTTTATTAATTATTATTATTATTGATTATTATTATTATTATATTATTTATTATTATTTTATTGAGAAAAATATTGCTTGGGAGAATGGGTACCATTAAAAGTGAATCCTTTAAAGACACCGAGCGTGGTCGGTGCTCCGACGTTGAGGTGGCGGTGTCCGACGTATTCGAACTCCAAGAAACATTCCGGCCGGCATCCCTGCACATGGCGCCGTCGGCGTAGGCGCCCCATGGACGTCGTATCCTGAGGTCCTTCTCCTTCGATCAGAACCTTCCCGCTTGCTCCAAGGCAGCGGTCACCTATATCTCTGCATCGATCAGTGGGTAAGAATGGACGGAAAGTCAGCCGGAGAATTCTCCGGCGGTGAGCTACGTGTAGAGCCGGGCCGTTATGTGGAATCTTCGTCCAGCGCTGATTGGTCGGCGGGGGATGAAGTCGATTGGCTTGTTGAACGGAGGTGAAAGTTGCCGCCGCCTTTGCTGTCGAACGAACCACCGTCAGCTCCACCCCGGCACGGAGGCGCCGGCGCAGCGAGCCCTTAGAAGAATGGAAGGGACGAAGAGCAAAAGAGCCATGAAGTGGCCCTTGGCCATAAAATGACCTTGTACCAATGTTAAATATTTATATATACCATATGTAGTGGAAATTAACATCCAAGACCCTAACCTCCTACAAAGATTGATTAAAGGTCTCGCTCTTGAATTTATTATAATTCAGATCCTCTTGGGTCATGGATCATCCTTTGCCCAATGGTTAACTTAACTGCTTTATGAGATGGGACCTGATGAAAACCAAAAACTAATGTGGTTAAATAGTCCTTGCACAACGTATATTTATAATTTTAATATACATTTGGCCAAATTAATCCATGCGCCCTAAAGTCCTTGTTGTGGCAAGAAACAGCCAGAAGAAACAAAAAAGAAATTTTTTTTTTTAAACCATTAGAAAAAAACCTGAACTGAGCGGAAGAACGCAAAGCTTCCCCTTCAAGGAGAGTTCAAAGATTTTTACTAAATGCAAAGTTTGTTTGTGAAATTTCAAAAAATGAAGGCGAGAGAAGAGGATTGAAGACTTGAGGAGAAAAAATATTCTTCTTTTCTAATACATGTCTATGAGAGGGATATGAGAGGGTCGGCCGTCTCGGATGTAATACCCGATGCGGGGTTCGACTTTGAGAGGCGGCACTCGCCTTCCATCTCTCGCGAGTCAGACCAAATAATGGCTTGCAAGGCACATCATGCAATGGACCCGGGCTATACGATTAATTATTTTGTTTATTAATATTTTTAACTCTCTCTCTCTCGAGAGAGAGCAATTATTTGGGTCCAGTCAGCAAATAGAGGGCCGCCACGTCATCACCGGGTGCAACCCATTGCTGATGTGACACCCACTGTTAATCGACTGAAAACCTAATAAAATTTTTTAAATTCATATATTTTTGTTTTTCTCTCTAATATCTCTTTCATTCCAATAACTAATTATATGCTAATTATTTTGTTTATTAATATTTTTAGGATAGAAAAATTATTATAGTTGGTTCACGCCATAAAAAGGGTACTCTCTCTTTCTCTCGCACACAATTATTTGAGTCTAGCCAGCAAATAGAGGGCCGCCACGTAAGCACTGGGTGCGACCCATTGCTGATGTGACACCCACTATTAATTGGCTGAAAACCTAACAATAGTTTCTAATTCCATATATTTTTATTTTTCTCTCCGATATCTCTTTCCTTCCAATAACTAATTATATGTTAATTATTTTGTTCATTAATATTTTAAGATAGAAAAATTATTTGAAAATTTTTTTGTAGTTCGAGGTAACTAATTATAAGTTGATCCACACTATAGTTTTAAGTTTGAGCCAAAATATAATTTTGTCAATTTTAACTGAAACTCAAAAGTTCAGCAGAAACTAACTGAAATCGCGAAGCTTCACGCGAGATCGAAGAACTTATATCAATTTTTTTATTGGTTCACATGTTAAAAAATAATCGAAAATCGAAGAATCGAACCGAAATTAAAATTTAGGTTAGCCAAACTAACGGTTTTAAATTTGGTTTTTATTTCTAACCTTAACAATTGAAGGTTAACCAAATTAACCGAATATCTTAACATACTTTAATTAATTTAATAAGATAAATATCACTAAATTAAAAGTAATTAATTATTAATTAAAATTTAAGTATATCTTGTTATAAGTTAGTATTATGATTTTAGTAACAATTTTTATTATTAAAGTTTATTTTTATATTACTATATTTATTAAATTTTATTATGTTAAGATATAAATTAAAATAAATAATATTAGTTAATCAAACTAAATTAACGATTAATTAATTATTCGGTTAGCCTATTAATACACTTTTTTTTTAATGCTGCGCCGAAATTGTTTCCTGATTTTTTTATATTTATATAAAAACATGTAAAAAAATTCTAAATTGCTAAAGAAGCCGTGAAAATATGAGTTTTTTAAATATCAATAATTTTAAAATTTTGATTTTTTTTAAAATATTGCATTAAAGATTTATTATTTTCATTAACTATATATTAATTAACAAAATGACATAACTAAAAGATCTTATAAAATATATGGATTTGAAAAAAATAATAATAAAATAAAAAATATGGATTTAGTTGAGAAAAATATAGAAATCTGGAGCAATTTATTAACTTTCTAAACCTATGAAGTCTTATATATAATTTTACCTGTTGACTTTTGGCTTGAGTTTGGGTTCCTTCAGTTGGCATTTTTACACAAAGGGGGCTAGGTTTGTGTTTAACTATAATTAACCACTAATTCATGAAAAGCTTTTATATCGAGTTGATAAGTTAACCTAATCCCAACTCATGTAAGTTAGCTTAATCACGTTACATTTAAGTTAAGCTTTTTTCTATGTTCAATTTTAAATTCAACCCATTGACTCACATCATGAATGATATTTTTGTTTAATTAGGGCAAGTACGACTTATGGGGAGGTGGGATGCACAGGACCGGGTTCAAATGGTCAGTTTCGAGTTCCATGGGAGAAGAAGTTGAGCCCAGATTTCGTGCGGCAACTTACTGACATAACTTATGTTGATCCCGAAGGCTGGCTTGCAAATCAACCCTGGGCTTGATCGAAGCTTAGATGCACATCAATTATAAATGTTTCAAATATTATTTTCATTATTAAATAATTTCTTGGTTTCTTGTAGCAATAATTTTTAATTTTATGTATTATTCAAGCACACGTCGATGAAGTGAAACATTTGGTACTGAAGTAGATACGCCTAAGCTAACAGGTATATCGAGGCACGAAGAATCTGATTAGATTGATAGACTATTTTAGGAATCGATGCCTACAGGTCAGAAGTCAACTAGTCGGAGATTGATAGACTATTTTCGGAATCGATGCCTATAGGTCAGAAGTCAACCAGTCGGACCGTTGAACAACGCAAAATATGAAAAAAAAATTGTTTCGTTTCACATTTGTTTTCATCATGCATGTAACATGCACGGCTGAGATTAATTCCAAATAGTTATGAAGTTCACAAATTATAATTTCATTACTTCATTTTTTTATAATAATTTCACTAATTCATTTCTCTTGTATAAAAACGGAGACTCAAAGCACAATTATACCATTTATTTAATATTTAATTATTATGATGGAAATTTATAAGCTTTATGTTGAGATGCCTCTAAAAGTCGCCTTCACCGCCTTCTCCGCCGCCGGAGCCTCCACCAGCTCCACCGCCAAGTCCTGATCCCCCACCGCCTGCACCTCCTCCAAAACCTCCGTCGCTTCCATGGCCACCACCTACGCTACTTTACCTCCTCCAAAGCCTCCACCGGTTCCGCCACCTTCACCGGCGCCGCCACCTTCACCGGCGCCGCTGCCCAAAGCCCCACCGGCTCCGGCGCCGCCACCAGCTCCACCACCACGACCGCCGCCTGCTCCCCCACCAAGTCCACCGCCGCTATCGGCTCCACCACCAAGACCGCCGCTGCCGCCGGCTCCACCACCAAGTCCGCCGCAAATCGAGTTCCTTTAATTTATACCAATACTGAAATTGAATAAAAAAAAAAACTCAATTTAAATTTGTCATTCGATTAGAGCAACAAATTAAAAGGGTGGCATTATACTTTAAATTATGTACAATGAATTTAAATATCAAGAAATTAAGACTAAAGACTGAGAATAAGATAAATAAAGTTACCGAATTATAATTTTTTAAGACTTAGAACGTAATAGAATTTGAGAGATGAGATTATAATTTTAGTTGTATGAAATTTGGACATAAAATTACGAGTAAGATAAATTAGAAAACCAAATTTTTATTTTTTAGAATCTAAGACTAAAACTTAGAGAAATCAAAGGATGAAATTATAATTTTTATTTTAAAGATTTCATAGCTAAGACTAATAATAAGACAAATTTGAAGACTAAATTGTAATTTCTCAGAGCTTATGAAGTATACTAAAAAAGATCAATGAACCAACTTATAATTTTTATAGTAAGAAGTTAAGATCTTAATTTAAGAGAAATCAGAAGACTAAATTACTATTTGCGTTATGGAGAATTAGGACCTTCAATGAAATTTAAGAGAAATTCAGGGCCAAATTATAATTCCGTACGACCAAAGACCAACACTAAAAAAATTAAAAGACTAAATTACACTTTTGGGTACAAAAAATTAGGAATTTATATGAGGAGCTCTAAAAGTGAAAAATTATAATTTTTAAGGACTTAATATAAAGTTAAGAAAAATTAGGAAATTAAATTATAATTTTTATTTATTTTTATTAAACTAGCCTATAATAATATTTGCAAATGCTTAAACATATATGAAAAAAATACAAATAAATGGTGATTAAAATTGATGAAATTCTTTAAAATTAAAAGGATTCACGCAAAAAATGTTTCGGAAACGAGAGACTCAGATATAATTTTTTTTTTCGTGAACCTATATAAAATAGAGAGTATGTTAAAGGGACCATGATGTAATTAGCCCAATTTTTTTATTATCTAAGTGAATTGAGGATGATATCACATTTTTTATTATTGAACTAAAGTGAAGCAAAAGGCAGAGTTGATAGCTACTTCTTGTAGTAATATGTGGATTCTCATGCTATAAAATATACCAAAAGGTAAATTTTTTTGTCACAAAAAAAGGGATAATTACCCACATGCCACATAAATCTTCATGTATTACACCACACACACTTTCTTCACAATCCATAATGTAAATTTTGTGAAAAAAATGTGTGTGGTATAATTTGTGTGGCATGCAGGTAAATGCCCCAAAAAATTATGAAAATGAAAATATATACTATGCTCGAAGTGGATATCATTTTATCAATGAATGGCAGAGGTGAGCAGTTGTCGGGTATTAAGACTATCAACCAAAATATTGTAGGGAGAGAGATTCGCTTATTTATGTGGCGCGTCTGCAAGAAATATATTCCAACCCTCCACAACCTCCAGAGAAAGAATATTATGCAAACTTATCATCAATGCTTGCTTTGCTTCAAGGACGAGAAAACCCCTACCCATGTACTACGTGATTGCAAATATGCTAATCGAGTTTGGTCATTAGTAGGGGGATTCAATAACCATCACCTCAAAAAACTTTACCGATGGGTCCATGATGCACTTAATCTAAACCTTATTTTCTCAACTACGCTATTTGCAATCATCACTTAGGCTATCTGAAATGAGAGAAACTCGGTCTTAGTAAGTTGAGCCAAAAGGTCATCAGATGCGACTTTAGTGTATGCTTCTTTGGCATACACAGTAGCTCAATGCTTAGAGGAGAACTAATCCCAATACTCTTATAATACCTGGTGGCTGCCCCTGCCCCTAAAGTTGATCATTAAAGTCAACTTTGATGTCGTGCTAGATGAACATTAGGGGCAAATGGGATTTGGAATGGTAGCCTGTGATCATGAAAGCAAAACAAACAATCCTCTTAACTAAAAGGTTAAATTAAAAAACACATCATTATAGAAGGAATTAATGCCAAGAAGGTCATCATAGTTTTCCATTCAAATGATTTGGAGTTTTCAATCTTCAAACCTCGCTTTCTTTCTTTAATAGCAGAAGTCGAGAAAACGTGTAATCTAAATTAGTCATTTACTCGCCATCAGTACAATCAAGTTGCTCACAAGTTTACTCAATACACCAAAGTACTTCAAACATAAAGAAAAGGGCAAATGACCTTTCGAATTTCATCGCCCATAAGATTTCTTTGGATAAAAGTTCGTGTATTTCATCTCTCCTTAAAGAGCAAATTGCTTATAGGCTATTTGGGTATTTAGATTCTTGCACATTTTGTCCATGAAATGTGAAAAATTATACAAAAGTCCCTAATTTTAAAAGTTTCATTGCCTCTAGTCCATTGGTCAATTTCTTGTGTTAAATTCGCATAGACTACAACTTTTATCTATTCTGTTTCAAGCGTCTAAACTTGCACATTACCGTCTCCTTAAGGATCCCGACTTCAATGATTTGATGCCCTTGGATGATTGCCTCCCCCATTGTGATATCCTGAAATTTGAATTGAGGTTTAAAATTTAAAACTGATTTGGACTGAAAATGAAGGATTTTGGACCTAAAAATAATACTTTTGGACCTATTTATAAGAAAATAAAAATAAGGAGATTAAATTGCAATTTCCCAAAATGGGATGATGACAGCCGCGGAACATCCTTCGCCCGCCCTTTTTCCCATGTGCCGCGTGTGCCTGGAGAGAGAAAAAGAGTCTCTCTCTCCCTCTTTGTTTCGCCCGCACTCGCGCCCGCCTCTACCCGTTCGCCTGTTCCGCTGAGCTAGTAAAGGAAGCAGCGGCTGCAGCTGCCGCAAGCTCCAGCAGCAGAAGGAGAAGAAGAAGAAGGAGAAGAAGAATAAGAAGAAGAAGAGGAAGAAGAGGAGAGCTAGACAGGATTTCCAAGCGTTGTTTAACGATTAATCGGTGGATAATTCTTTCCCTAAAATTGATGTTGAATTATTATTAAGTGTGAATATAATTTAATATTACGAGAATATGAAGTTATGTTATTATGCTATGTATGCTGAACAAGAGAATGAGTGTGATTTGTTGGTCTGTGAAGTGATTTGATATTAATGAATTTTTTGTATACCAAGAACCAATGAGGGCGGAAAGTTGCCTATTATATGTTATTCCGACGAGGGCGGGGAGTATACGCCGGGAGATGTCCTAAAGTGGAATCTTCTATGCAAGGTGCGGCTCCTGTCAAGGCTTCTAGAATAACAAGCTATAGGAACTTTTGTCAGGCTTCTAGGTGAAAGGGTATGAAATAATAGATCTACATCACTAAATAGAATAATATTATATTATGATAAAATGAAATAAAGTGAGTCAATGATATGTAAATTATGATGATAATTATGTATATGAGGCATGTTATATTTTATATATTATTCAGATAATTTTAATGTAAAGCATATTGTGCAAATTTACTTATAATAATTACTTATTTATATATAAGAATATCAAGAGCAAGATGATGTATATTTTAAGCATTATTGAGTTATTTACCAAGTTTAAAGGCAGATTATGATCTGTGAATTTGGAACAACTAAGTGTGATTATAAAGATATTTTAAAGATCAACAATGAATTAAAAATGATTTTTGATCGCGTTTATGTCCCTGCCTATGCTCGAGCCATGCCATGTGACTTGGTAACCTGCCAAATATTGGGAATGGTTGCTGTGATGTGTTAACAACCTGCCACTACAAGGGATGATTGTATATGTTATGTGACACTCTTCTATATATGGGTATAGGAGTTGCCAAGGATCATATATATATATGATATAAAAGAGGCAGCCGTGACATAATCCAAGAAACTGGGGTTCGAAAGATAAAAGTATAAAGAATAAAAAGGATTTGCAGCATATTATTACTATTGTATGATTTCACTTGTTATATTTTATTATGACATCTGAGCATGTTTTGAATAATCATATTTTATGTTGGATATTATTTTACCTATTAAGTTTGTATTAACAGACTCTTGCCATTTTTAATGGTAAGTATGACATAGGAAGGATCACGGTATATGGTGTGAGGTATCACAAGTTGCAGCAGGAGATATGAATGTTTTAATATTATGAGACTAAAGTTTAAGTTTGACGCCTCGATTGCTGGTGTCTTGGGCCTGTGTAAAGGGCGATTGGGTGCCGGCAGCCGGGATGTCACACCCATATGTCAGACTGAAAAACTGAATCATATAATTAATTCTGAATTTTTTAATAACCAAAACTAACTCGAACCAATTTAGGCTTGAACCAATTTTATCGGTTCAGCTTGGTTTCAGTTCAATTCTCAGTTCTTCAGTATTATTGCATACTCCTACAAGCGAGATGACTAAGTTGTAATAACTATTGTCATAAATAGATGAGTACTTTTTCTATTTATTCCTATTTTTTTTTTCATATGTTATTTGAAAATTACGATAGTATTATTTGATCATCACCTTCTTATTGGGTAAGAAGTGGACCATATTATATATATGGTTATAATGTGATGAATATAAAATAAAATTTATTATTTATTAGAATTACTGTAAAATATAAAATAAATTTGATAATTATATAAAAATATGCTTAACGAGAATAAGTAATTTTTTATATTAAAATTTAGGATAAATTATATCTAGGTTCCTGAGTTTAACGCTTAATAACGTACAGGTCTATATTTTAAAATTATAATATTGGGATCTTTGAGTTTTAATAAATTAACATTGGTGTCCCTGTGTTTGACGCGAACGTCGGACCCTCAGGTGGCCGTGCAGTCTCGCACGTTCACGGGGAACGGCAGGAGAGAGAGAGGGGCATGGATAAAATGATAATTTTAAAAAAATTTAATAATAAAAAAATAAAAAAACATATTTAATAATTTATTAAAATTCAGAGACCCGATGTTATAATTTTAAAAATGTGGACCTGTGAGTTTTAAGCATTAAACTTAGAAACCTGAGTGAAATTTTTCCTAAAATTTATCTAAAATGTATGCTAAATAAATTTATTTTGACAAACTGCTTTTTATGATGATGTGATTTTTTTTTAATGAAATGATAATGTGCTCATGTGAATGTTGGTGACAAAAAAGTTAAATGACATTTTGTCATCTAACAAAAATAATTTACATAATCTTTTTTTTTATTTTGCAAATTAGAAACAGGATGAGCTTGTGAAGATTTTAAAATTATTGGAAAACACTTTTTTATTAAAAAAATCAGAATAACTAATTTAAAATTATAAAATTTGATTTAGTGGATAATCTAAGGGACCATTTTTATATTATATATCAAGTTTTTTAATAATAAAATAGATTGCCTTCGGGTGTAATCTTTTAGAAATCTCAGCTAAAAATTAAAAATTAAAAAATATATTTGATAAAATTATATTTAAGTTATCAAAATACTAAAAATCATATATATTTATTTGATCAATTTAATTTAATTTTAAAAAGTTATATCATATTACATATAATTAAAATTTAATATTAAAAATTAATTATATTTCACATAATATATAATTTAAAATAAAAATAACTTTATTTTACATCTTGTACATATATATTAAAATAATAACTAATTTATATTATATTTTCTACATATCTTAATATAATAATTAATTTTATTTCACATCATTCACAATTTTTAATAAAAAAATATTTTTATCTGTTTAAAATAAAAAAACATTTTACTGACAACTATTTTAACTATTTTTATAATAATTTTTTTAAACCAATTATATGCACATTTTAACATCAATTTACTAAATAAAAATGTATTTTTTTATGTCTATACTTTTACATGCAGTTATGTGACACAATATTTTTTTTTCATAAAATCGTAAAATAACATATTTTAAGTCCGATAACTCGACTTACCATTTTATAGGTCGTGTGTATCGCACGACTTACACTTTTAATTTTACAGGGATAATTACCTGCATGCCACACCATTTCACTTTATTTATGCGTTATCCATCCATTCTTAATTCGTTAATTACATTATACACACTCAAAATATTATAAAATCTTATATACACACACTTAAGTTAAAATTTAGTCAAAATCTATTTGAAAAATAATATTTCGTTAGTAAATCATTAAAATTATATTTTTACCCTTACCACAATCTAAACATCAAAGTTTTAAGATTTTCACCCAAAATATATTTAAATATCCTTAAAATAATATGATGAACGGTTCAGATTTTTTGTAACCTAACTATAGTTAGGTTATTAGAAAATTATAATTGCTCATCATAATGGAAACAAGTGAAAGTGTGTGTATGTAAGATTTTATAATATTTTGAGTGTGCATAGCGTAATAACTAAGAATGGATAGGTAACACATAAATAAAACAAAATAGTGTGGCATGTAGGTAATTATTACAATTTTATAACACGATTTATAATTTTACAAGTCGTTTAAATCATGAGACTTCGTAGCATAAAATCGTGCGTTGCACACGACTTGCATGCGCTTTTATTCAACCACCTCCATCCCTAGCTCTATTAGCTAGACTTCACCGGAGCTGGGAACCAGGAGCTTCAACAGAGCCAAAAGTCCGGCGGCGGCGGAGGTCCGGCGATGTGGCGGGGGAAGCAGCGTCCCCCGGCAGAGCGGGCAGGTGAACCGGCCCATATCGACCCACCGGTCGATGCAGGCGACGTGGAAGGGGTGGCGGCAGGTCCCGAGGTCGCGGACCTCGTCCCTCGCCTCCAGGGGCTGCAGGCAGACGGCGCACGCCGCCGGCGGAGCGGCTTGGTTGCCGCCGCAGCCGCCGTTCCTCTTGACGAGGCTCCAATACTCGTCCACCGGCATCCGGCGCTTCACCGACTCGGGGGTGGCGGCCACCGCCTGCTGGGGGCCGACGCCGGAGAGGTGCAGGCCGCTGTACTCCCACGGCGGGTGCTCTGCTTCGAAGCAGGGGTTGAGGCCGAGGCGGTGGAGGACGGCGGCGGAGGAGTAGAGGAGGATGTCGAGGAGGTGGAGGGCGACGATGAGCCATTTGGGGATCGCGTCGGCCGATGAGAAAACGAAGCCGACTCCCATGATTGCTTTGGTCTGTCTACAGCCCGCCGTGAAAGAATTTATAAAGTCAGGATTAAAATAATAATAATAATTTTTTTAATTATTTTACATAAATTTTAATATAAAAAATATTACTTTACTTCACATATTTAATAATTTTTAATAAAAATATTAATTTTATTTTATATTTTAGATTAAAATACTTAATTCAAATATTTTCGTCTAGAATATGAAATAAAGTTGGTATTTTTATTTAAAATTATTGAGTATGTGAAGTAAAATAATTATTTTTTAGATTAGAATTTGTGTAGAATAATTAAAAAATTTTATTTATTTATTATTATTATTATTATTATTATTTCAATTATACTATTTTAATTTTAATTTTGGTCCTCGACCCAAACATTCCTGGCTGCATTTCCAATGAGCTTTGGACCCAAAAAAAACTCTAGGCTAGGGGAGGGGCATAATTGTCAATTATTTGGGCTCTATTATATAAATTATCAATTATTAAGGGGGGCATAATTGTCAATTAACATTTATAATGAATTAGCTATTTTGTCTCATTTCATAATTACAGCTGCGTCATCATTTTTCATATTATCTGACTTAAAGTATAACAATAAGTTCTTTTATATAAATAATAATAATAATAATAATAAGGGTTTTTTATTAAAAGTTATATTAATATTAAATATTTAAAGATTAAACTTATATTAAATTTTATAAAAAAGACACAATAAAATTTGAAATTAAGTCAAATTTCATAAGTCAACATGCATGAATTGTCCTATTATAAAAAAATTAATTTTAAATATTTAATTAATGCAATTTTTTTATTTCCTTCCAAATGTCTCTAGCAAGTAGCATTAATAAACCAATTAAGTTCATTTGCCTACTAAACTCTAATTTTGTGATAATATATTAAAATTTTTTATAAAAAATTTTAGACTTATTTGATATATTATATTTAATTGAAAATATGTTATACTTTACAATATTAAAAATCTTATACAAATTTGGATTTATATAAACTAAAATGTAAAATCATTTAAATTACATCTCATTCATTTCCAAATATTCATATCTAACTAAAGGTGCCCTTAATAAATTATTATTTTCTAATAAATAAATATAAATTGGGATAATTTATGATTCCATAATGAAATTTTGGTTAACCCAATCTAATATAATATGCTAAATTAAACAAATTTATTGTGCCCATTGATTCAATATTATTAGTTTGATGACATAGGTATATAATATTGTACAACTTTCTAAATTAAATATAAATGACATCTCAATATCATTAAAAAAATTTAGATAAAACTTAAATTTTCTCTCGAAAGAAATAGAGAGATTAGGTGAGATTGATTTTCGAAGAGAGTGGGAGAGAGGGAGGGTTTGTGGATATACGAATCAGTGAACTATGATAATCACAACTATATTCACAAATAAGTCTTTATCTTATTAAATAGGGTCAGCTGCATAAATTCTTTATTTCTATTGTACTTTGTTAAATAATAAATCATTATTTAAGCTCAAGTATATAAAATCATAATTTATAATTTCTTATCGTGTCTGTTTTTTATCCTTTTCTTTTTTTCATATATAAAAAAGATCCATTAATACATATCTCTTTACTAAAGCTTTAATCGATTCACAATTTATATGTTCAAACATCTAAGTCAACTCTTTTTGAGTTTATTTTTAATTGGGACTACTCTCTCATCGACTTTATTATCCTTATCTCGGCGAAACTTAGTTTATTTGTATTTTTCTGCTTCATAGGCCAAAATTCAGCGTCTTACTACTATTATATAAATTCATCTTTAACTCGGGTTTATTTTTTTTTTGCACATCACATTCTATTTCATGGTTATTTTATACGATTAAATTGAGATATTTAAATCACACTCTTTTTATTAATTTAATTATCAAGTATCATATCCTCAATACAAGTTCTTTTATTTTAACTAAAATTATACTCTATATATTTAATTTTATATCCACTAACATGAAAAGTTTTAGACTTTAAGCATTTTCCCCATAAATCGAGTCTCACATTTACTTCATTTCTAGTCTTATCAATAAACATAATATCATCTGTAAAAAGTATATATAATGTATATTTTTTTGAATGTGTTTAATCAAGACCTTCATAAATTGTGGGCGATTAGTTTTCAACAAGTAAAGGAGCGCAAAACTACTCCCACTATCTATTTGGTTGACTAAAAACTATTATCTCTCTTTTGATTTCCCTCTCCCCTTTGTCCTTTTTTTTTTCCTTTCTTTACACAACATTGAAGGGCAAACTCTCATTTGTTGCAAAGGGCAAGACAACACTGATCTTACATCACAAAAACTTCAACACAAAGAGTAATATAGGTCAAATAATCTAGCACAAAAGGGCAAGACATTTCTAGTGAATGACTTTTAGCTTGCAAAAGTATGTATATTAAAGTGGTTTTTCATCATACTATATATGATATCCAAAAATTTGATTATTAGTTTTAAAAATTAGAATTGATTTGAATCCAAAATGAATAATTTTGGTCGTAAACATAAAGATTTTTGAATCTATTTATAAGGATATTAAAGTTGAGAGATTAAATTATAATTTTTCATTAAAAAAAAGATAAGAATGGGGCTGTCAGCTGCCAACAGCGCCCAGTTCACCGCCTTTCCCTCTCCTCACTTTGTTGCATGGAAGAAAAAAAATGAGGAGGATTTTTATTAATTCTTTCAGCTTGCTGTTGCTGCCTTTGCGCCCATGCCCTCTCTACGCTATTTCCTGCCAAACCAAGAGCAGCAACAGCTACTGGAATCAAGGAGAAGAAGAAGAAGAAGGAAGAGGGAGAAAAAAAAAGGAATAAAAGAGGGATTTCAAGCTTTGCCAAAATGGTAAATCGGTAGGTAATTCTTTCCTTAAAATTAATATTGGTTTAGTATTATGTTTGTGAATATAAATTTAATGCTATAAATTATAGTGTTAAGCTAAGTATATTGTTAATTGTACATAGAAATGAGTTGGATTTGATTATCTGTGAGGTGATGTGGTACTAATAAATTTTTGTATATCAAGAACTGACGAGAGCGAAATGTTTCCTATGTATGTGTTATTCCAACAAGGACGAGGAGTGTATGCCGGGTGATGTCCTAAAATGGATCACCGATATAAGGTGCGGCTCCAACTGAAATGGAGTTTCCGATATAAGGTATCGCTCCTGTCAAGTTTTTTAGGATAATAAACTGAAGGAGCTTTCATCAGGTTTTTAGGTAAAAGTGTATGAAAATGATAGATCCACATTTCTAAACAAAATAATATTGTGATATTACGAAATTAAGTGAGTTCAATGACATGAAAATTTATGATGATAATTTTAATATAAGACGTATTATGTGTTATATGTTTATGTGAAAAGTTATTAAGAATCTCATGATATTATTTGTATTATTTTTCACAATATTTGTACATATTTTGATTATTCGCGTTATATAGTTATTATTAGGATATTGTTTTAATTATAGAGTTTGTATTAACAAACTTGTACTATTTTTTATGACAGGTACTGTGCTAGAAAAACACAGGGAATGGTGTGAGATATTGAGAGATTGTGGCAAGTGGATGGATGTTAAATGTTAAACGATATGTTGCAATTTTGACGTCTCAGTTATTCTGCTCAACTAGTTGTAAATAAAGGGGGTCGAATAGTGGCAGTCGAGATGTCACACTATATAACATTGCTGGCTATCGCCTCTAAGTCGTGCATCAAAACAAAGAACGGACATGCTTTTTAAATTCATGAACTCACATGAAATTGAGACCAAACTTAGCAACCCTAATGATTTTTTTTTGGGTAATTTCACTAAGGCCCCTGAGGTATACTCGGCATGCCACGCAGGTCCAAAATTTTAAAAACATGCCAAACAGGTCCACAAATTTACTATATAGGTCACTGTGGTCCTTAACATTTACAAAAAGCTTCCAATAAGGTCCAATTAAACAGTTTTCGTTAAACATTCCGTTAAATTAAAATTTTAATTATAAAATTATAATTTTTTAATGTGAAATTACAATCTTACCCCCTCA
>KZ451940.1:2436-38647 GCA_002786265.1 Apostasia shenzhenica | reverse complement strand
TGAGGGGGTAAGATTGTAATTTCACATTAAAAAATTATAATTTTATAATTAAAATTTTAATTTAACGGAATGTTTAACGAAAACTGTTTAATTGGACCTTATTGGAAGCTTTTTGTAAATGTTAAGGACCACAGTGACCTATATAGTAAATTTGTGGACCTGTTTGGCATGTTTTTAAAATTATGGACCTGCGTGGCATGCCGAGTATACCTCAAGGGCCTTAGTGGAATTACCCCTTTTTTTTTAAAGAACCACGATGAAATTCACCCTAACGAAATAGTTGTCAACCTAGTCGTTTAGTTAGAGACCATTTTGATTATAATTATTTTTTATATTGTGTAAGATATGAAATAAAGTTGATTGATATATTAAAAAATAAATTTTTTCATATTAAAGTAAAGATATCATATTTGGAGGAAAAACATATGATTTGAAAAAAATTGTGAATTTAAAAAAAAATGCATAATATGAAATAAAGCGAGTTAATTATATTAAAATTTATATTGTATGTGAAATAAATTGATTGTTTAATATTAAAATTTATTTAAAATGAGATGTAAAATATTATTTTATTATTTTTTGAAATAAAATAAGATTTTAGTGGAGAAAATATAAACTATAATTAAACAAGGACTTAAATTTATATATTAAAGATGAAAAATATTTTATTTTAATTTTTTTAATTAAAAGTGGGAATAATTTAGGGATCAAATTTGAAATAGCTTAATTGAAATTTCTGAATAAATAATTAAATTACATAAACAAATGAAATTAAGTTAAATATTAGATAGAATAAACTGCATTGGGTCTGGTCACTAAAAGCTTCAGCAGAGCGAGAGGTCCGGCGGCAGAGGAGCTCCGGCGATGCGCCGCCGGCAGCAGCAGCGCCCGGCAGAGCGGGCAGCTGAGCCGGCCCATATCGATCCACCGGTCGATACAAACGACGTGGAAGGGGTGGCGGCAGCTCCCGAGGTCCCGAACCTCGTCCCTGGGCTCCAGGGGCTTCAGGCAGACGGCGCAAGCCGCCGCCGGCTCCCCTACACCGCCTCCGCAGCTGTCCCTCTTGACAAAGCTCTGATACTCCACGGCGGGCATCCGGCTCTTCACCGACTCGGCGGTGGCGGCCGCCGCCTGCGATGGGTTGGCGCCGGAGAGGCGGAGCCCGTTGTATCGAGGAGGTGGAGGGAGATGATGAGCCATTTTGGGAATCATGTTGGCCGGCGAGAGGAGGAAGCGGAGTCCCATAATCACTTCGGCCTTTTAGCGGCTAGCACGCCATGGATGAATCCATAAGAGCTGGTGAGGTGAGATGGGAGGCAGGGGATGGGGGCATATCTGTCAATTAACATTTATATATATATATATATATATATATATATATATTTATAATAGCATTTAGACTAAAATGAGGTCCAAAATTATACTAATTTAAAATAATAATAATAATAATAATAATAATAATAATAATAAATAATTTTTTTTAATCATTTCACACAAATTTTAATATAAAAAATATTATTTTACTTTACATACTCAATAATTTTTAATAAAAATATTAACTTTATTTCACATCTTAAGTCAAAATACTCGATTGGAATATTTTGGTCTAAGATGTAAAATAAAATTGATATTTTTATTGAAAATTATTGAGTATGTGAAATAAAATAATATTTTTTCATATTAGAATTTGTGTAGAATGATTAAAAAAATTTATTCATTATTATTATTGTTATTTTTTAAACTAGTATTATTTAGAGATATCATATTCAACAAGCGTAACAAAACAAATGAAACGTGTAATTATACCTGACTTTTTTTCGAAATACTTTTGTGATGCTCGTAGTCAAAGAGGGCAAAGAGTGATCACTGATCATCAAGTGATATTTTAAGAAAAAAAAATTATTAGAGCATAATGCAACTCCTGACAAGTTTTTATGCCGAATAATAAGTGGTGAGCGAATATAAATGAATCGTGCTATATTAGAAAGGGAGGGAAGTTCCTGGGCCCTAAATAAATAATGTGATTCTAAACGATAGATGCGCCATGCATTTAGAGCAAAATCATAATATTAATCATCGAAAAACTCAGTAGTTAAACACATTTAGGTTAAAGTAATATTGAGATGAATAACTTCCTGAAAAATATTCATATCAAGCTATTTTTATATGTTAAAGTAGATAATATCTCTAGATTTAAATTACAGAATATTATAACTTTCATCTAAGTTTGTAATTTATAATATTTATTTTGCACAAAAATTAAATATTTGTCTTATGTATATATTATTTTTTTATGACCAACTATTCACCTAGAAGTTGTTGGTGAGTCTTAATGGACGGTAAATGACATGTGGGGCCCTGCTGTTTAATTAAACCCTCCATATTTAATATCTTTTTTTGGAAACTTTGAGGCTTGTTTTTTTCCTGCTAATTCATTACATATAGGTCCTTGAGATGTTTCATCATTCCTATATCACTCAATCATACAACTTTTAGAACTAAAATAACGGTTTACTTCATTTATTTTGCGGTATCTATAGTGCTAGTAGCTTATTTTTATATTTTATCATATATATAATTTATCTGTGCATGACATCACTCTTGTTTATTGAGCAAAAAATAGTTCTCTGTACGTCTACATATATAGATTAACAATATATTTTATTGAAGGTTAAAAAATATTGATCATCGTCAAATTGATAATACTCAAACAGAAATTCAACAATTTCACTACACTATTATTAACGTGTTGTGATAGATGAGCACACAATTGATTGAATACGTATTCACTCCCCCCTTCCTCTCTCCTTCTCCCCTTCCTTTCATCTCTTCAACTCTCCGCATCTCTTTTTTTCCGATCCCGCTTTTTTATTTATCTTTTTGTTAACCTAAATGAAATATATTTGAACCACATGAATCAAATTGTAATTTACCAACACCATTCTATGAGGGAGAAGACCTTGACCGCCTTACAAAAAACGTGTCAATTCATCTGAAGGAGAATTAGAATGTGTGGTCTAATTTGAATCTACGAGCCTGGCAATTCTTGATCAATCTATAGAAGTAAAATTTTTAATATTGAGTAAAATTTAATTCGAGCTTATAATTTTTTTTTTAAAAGTTTGAGTTAAATCGAGTCCAATTATAAGTCACATTTTCAATAAAAATATCTACTTTATATCAAATCTAAATCAAAATATTTAAATTGAGTATTTTGATCTAGAATGTGAAATAAAATTGATATTTTTATTAAAAATTATTGAGTATGTGAAGTAAAATAATATTTTTTTATATTACAGTTTGTGTAGAATGATTAAAAAAAATTATTGCTATTTTTTAAACTAGTATCATTTTTATCCAGGGCATTTAATGTGTAAAATTTAGCCTGATTGTTTTAATGTTTAAAATTAATAAAATTTAATTTGATACCGACATATCACATTATATAATTAATTTATTTAACATTATACACATATATTAAAATAATAATTAATTTATATCACGTTCTTACTTTATCTTAAACGAACCAGTAAGTTTCATATTATAAAAATTTATACTATGTATTATATAAAACTTGCAAATAATATATTTTTTTATAAAAAAAATAATTTAAATAATTTAAAGAATTAAGGCTTATGCCTTTCTAGGAGACTATAATTGCTTAATGAGCACTTGAGGAATTTTGGACTTGATTTGATAACCCAAAAATTCATTTTATTAATTAAAATTTTATTTCATAATTAAAATTAACTAATTTTAAAATATTATTTTAATAAAAAAATACATTAAAACTAAGAAATATATCTTTTAATTAAAAATTACTTTTAAATATCTTTTAACTATTAAATTAATCTTAAAATATCTATAAATATCACATATTTTCTATAATTTTATTATTAAAGAGTTCTAAAGCTTTATTGTATCTTGAAAAATAATTACATTTTATATCATAAATTTATCTTAAAGAAAATGTTAATCATGCCTCAAAATTTCAACTTTTCTTAATTCACTTACAGGAAGCAGAGGAGGAAGAAGAGGGCTTTGGGGAGCTGGGAGATGCAGCAAGAGCTGCAGGGGACGCACATGGCGGGGGACTGCGGATCCTCTGCTTCTTGCGGAGAAGTGGAGAAGAAGAGGAAGGAGATGGGTGAGCTTACAAAGAATAGAAGGGAGCTGCCATAGCACCATGCATGCAGTTTTCAGATCCGAATTTATATACATCAAATCGAGTTATACATCTTCTGAATGATCTAAAATGTATAAAAGCTTCCAATTTTCAAGATAGATTAACAGCAACAACTTCATCTTATAAAAAAGCAACATTTCACCGTCTAATAATCATAACCTAGAAGTTCACTAGACACAACTTTGTGCAGAAAATATCTATAAACAAATATACACAGAAAGAAAAACTGCTTCAAACTTGTTACAGTCAGGTTCGTTTCGCAATTCACTCTTCCCGAACGGTTGGAGTCGAATCTCATTCATCAGCTCGGTAGAACAACAGCAGCTTCGCCGGCATCGTCTTTCCCTGTTCCCGAAGGGAGAAGTCAGTAATGCTGCAGAAGCTTCGGAAACAGCAGAGAAAAAGAGGAAAGATGAAGCTAAACCTGCAATTTCAATGAGTTCTCAAGAGGAAAACAAAGACCGGTAGAGCATTTCTGAAGATCTTCAGGCTTTTTCATCCAGGCCTTGTGTGCTTTAATTGCATCAAGTTTATGTAGAAATGTCTACAGAGAAAAATGAAATTAGGGTAGACAACAGCCAGTACATAAATTGATCTGAATGAGATAGTGTGTTAGGAAAGAAATAAACTTGAAATTGCAGGGCTATTTTTATCCACATTAGAATGAGAACCAATTAACTGAAAATCCCAGGCTAGTTAGGGCTATCGCAAGTACACTAGTTGATTCTTTATGTGTACTTTCAACAATTTCTCCCTCACACGATAATTCATCCAGATTGGTATTCTATGCCCATGGGCTATTTTTATCCATCAAGTAGGCATGCTTATAAAGATCTCACTCAATCACTTGGACCCACAATGAGAGAAACACGTGCTTCGATTTTCACGCAACCATGGCTAGGCTAGAAACTCATGGAAGAACCCCCCATGAACCACTTGATCCTAGTTAAACTATTAGCTCTGATACAATGTGTCAGCGGAGAAATACTAGAAGGCCCAAATTGGGCTTAACACACAAGTAAATAGACATCATTTAACCTAAAAAACTATGCTAGTGGGTTAGAGCTATCACTAGTATATTAAGTACCACAACTTAGAGACTATCAATATAGAATAATTCTTCATAATGACCAAAATAGAAAATAAAAAAGAATGTAATCTACAAACATTAACCACAAGTAAGATTGTCAACCTCTGAAAGAGGAACAGTGGGTTTTTCCAGTTCATCCCCACTGATAGGTACACCAGTGCCTTGACATTCTGGGCAAAATACAGAAGAAATGTGGCGGTTCTTCAGAGACGACTTCCCCTTGCGTCCTCGAGTACCTTTTGATGATTGTTTGACCCACATTTCAAACTCCAAAAGCAGTACCCAGTGTATCAGGCAAGAGGCGTGGAAGACATGAAATGCCTGCATGCAAGTCGTATCCAAATACTCGACAACTACTACACAAGTAAAAAAGAAACATACGAGACCAATAAGCACAAGAACAAATCATAAAAACTCACCCCATTAACATTCCGGCTGCTGCATGCCAATTTACTAGTTTTCAAGTTCAACAAAGTAGCAACATCTTTCCCTGGAAGCATAGGTTGGCGACAGATATCACAGTTCCTTTCAGCAGCTAAACGCTTACGTTTCCTTGATTCATCCCTGTGAGCCCCATTAGAAATAGATCTAGAAGATTTAGAATTTGAATCATCAGGGCTGCAGTGATCGTGATTATGGGAATTTTCAAAGGAAGAACTACACTGTTCTTGGAAAACCTCAGAAATATCCTCAGGATCTGAGAATGATTTTTTCCTCTTCTGACTAGGCTTGCCAAACTCATCTGTCTCAAAGAAAGAGCCAGGGGATGGAAAACTGTCTGTATCATCCATGGAACCCTTCCTGCCAAGATTGTAGGTATAAGCGAAACCAACTATAGCAAAGTCGCATTTTGGGGTAAATAATAACTCATCACAACAATCAGATTCCCCATCACCCAACCAAGCACACCAAATCCTACCGAACTTACTACTGTCCTCACTTCCATCATGGATTTTACTGCCTACATGCCCAAAACCAATAATCTTCAACTCCAAATCAGAAACTTCCTCATTAAGCAGCACACCGGGGATTGAAAGGCACTCCTTCACACCCTTATGTCTTCGAATTTTGTCAAGACCATTAATAAATTTCATGGTATTCCGGGAACCAGAATAAGAATTATGATCATCATTGCTGTTAAGGCTTGAAGTCGGCTCACTGCTTCCCTGATCAGTAGCACCTTTAAACACTGAGGTTACTTCATCTCCATTAACAGCAGGATTACATCTGCCATCCTTAATAATTGAATCCCCATCTCTCTTGGAATCCGAAACCAACGAAAAGAATGCATCTTTCTCACGGGAATTATTGAAAAAAAGAACACCGTCATTAAAAGGCCACGGATTGGGGAGCAAAAGGGTGATTTTAGCTGCTCCATACCTTTTGGAGTGAAGATTTCCCCCGAGATGATCGTAGAGCACCGCCTCACTGAAGCACTGAGTAAGGCAGAGCGTACAGAAGAAGATGTTGCGCTTCCCAACTCCAACTGGCCTCAATTCGACGTACACATGCCCCTGTTGCCGGACATCACGCAGAGTCGCCCTAGCCGCTACTTCTCTCAGATTCAACGTGCCGACCTTCTTAACCACTAATTCCTTTCTCCCCATCACCTCCGACTTCAAATCCTCTGAAACCCCCAAATCGCCCGCAGGAGGCAATCCAAAACAAAGACGAACATGCAATCTTTCAAAGGAATCAGAACTCAATCCAGAACCCGCGATTACCTCGAAACCCTAGGGATTTCAGTGCTCGCGAAGAGATCGGGTAACGGAAAACGGGAGCTTCTCTAGATGACAGCAGCTATCGAACAAGAGTCAACAATAATCCTAATTCCTAGGTATTTGAGGGCCTCGTCGACATACCGCAGGAGCCCAGCGTATCGGCCGCTTCTTTCCGGATTTTTGTCCATGACTACTGACAACTGCGTCGCCGGAGCTGAAACCCTTCATGTCCACGGCCATCTCCGACAGCTCAGCTACCCGGCAGCGCGAGAGCGAGAATGAGAGAGAAGAGAGACGATGAGAACAAGAGGCAGATGCTTCAGGAAGGAAGAAGATGCCGAACCGATCCTCCCACGAGAGAGAGAGAGAGAGAGAGAGACCCACGAATATTAAGCGGCGTCAATAAAATATTATTTTTATTGTTTGAAAATATTTCTCGTTAAATTGATCCTCATGGACATCTTATTAAGCAGTGACGATTTGTGGAAGCCACTCAGCGTTGAGAATAGAATATTAAGAATTCCCACCTTGTGGTGCGGTTGCATTTGTCTGAATTATCCTGCAGAACACTTGGTTTATCTGAATTGATTGGGATTTTAGGTTTTCTTTTAAGGTATTCTAATCCATTCAAAAATAGAAAAATGGCGCAGAGATTTTACAAAATCGTACCAAAATTAAAAGTTTAACAATAATTAGATCAACTAATTTAAGCCTACGTGAAATTAAATTTCTTTAATTTTTAATAAATTAATTTAATTAATTTAAAAACTAAATAAAATAAAAATAAAATTTAAATTTATCTATTAAGTACTGATATAAAATAAGAATAATTTGTATATAGCACTTTGATGTTTTAAATTTTTTATGTATTGATCTACGTATTTTAAATTATAGTATTTAAGTCTATAAAATCTTAAAATTTTTACATACTGGTCCATAAATTTAAAATCATAATACTTAGGTTCCAAAAATTAATTTATTACAATATAGCTGTTCTGCCTCCTACAATATTATGTTCAATTTAGAATATACATGCAAAATACCAAGACTTGGGAAGACCAAATGGAAATAGACCAAATTCTGAGACCTAAATTTTAAAATTCAAAAACTTTGAACCAACATGTAGAAATCCTAACATTTTGGAGACACAAGTACTATGATTCAAAATTTATAGACCAACATATAAACTTTCTAAGATCTTAGAGACCTATATACAATTTACTCAAACTACAAATATTAAAAAAAAATGAATTAAGAAAGCAATATAGCCAGAGCCAGATCACCAGCACCAGCGACTTCATTATAATCTACAATCTTGAACATAAATTATAACAATTTATTTTCTTGTGTATAATTATTTTATTTTTGCATATTTTAATTTGAGTAATTATAAGTCAAACATTATGTTTGTAAGAATGTCTACTTTGCTGTCTTGTATTTTTTTATTTTTATTTTGGTTAATTTGGGCTGATTGTGATTAGATTTTCACCAGAATTTGAGTTGAGTAAGAGCTTCCTTATTCCTCTGTTGACTTGCACAGGCAGCGCTGATTCAGATCGAGAATGTAGAGGGGCTGCAGGTTTCCCAGGCTTGAGGTTTTCATGAAAATAGGATTTTATTCTCTAAGTTTTGGCATTTCCTTATTCTTGTTCCGTTGATTATCATAATTAATTATCATTTGGCCTACTAATTTTGGGGTTATTCGAATGCTTCTGTTAACACCATTTCCACTGCTGATATGTTACCTTTAAATCCTATTACTAGTTGAGTTGAAATTTACTTTTGTAGGAGAATAAAATGAGTTGGAATTCATTTAAATTTGAGCCTAATACTTTATTTAATTTTCCTTAGTAATATTCTTGTGTTTTAATGTTGAACTCTTCTCAATATTATATGTTGGCTGGTGTTTAAAATCAAGGTTCTCGTATTGACGCTAATTGATCTTCATGTCGGATAATCAAGTTGTATAGATTGACGACTGACTTCTTTAGCAATTTGATTACTTTCTATCTTAATCGAGTTAGTTTCTAGAATTATTAGAATATTACTAATTAACTATAGAAACTTCATGAAATTTATTTGTGACTGCAGTGGTATAATTAAGAAAATTTTCGTACAATCTCCTCAAAATCATATAGTTAGATTAATTTGCATAGTTAGGTTACTTAGAATAACATCCTATCAAATTAAAATAATCCAAGCACTATTCTAATATTGGTAGCTTGACGTTCGCATTAAGGAATGCTTAGCTGCATCGCATAATGGTGGGAACACCACGATCGACCGTCGATTCATTCCTGACAGAGTTTACCGTCGACGGCATCATCTTTGGAATGAAATTCCATGCTTTAATATTATCTTCAGAATTGAGAGAAAAAGAATATATTTGGAATATGAGGTAATACGCATGAAATTATATTACACTTGAAATTTTGATAGACATTAAAAGTGTAGTACATTCATTAAAAAATATCAAAACGAAGCCTTCACCAATGTGATGGATTATGAGGAAAAAGGACAAGGATATTCACTGATGTTTAGAAGAACAGAAGGCAGAGAAAAGCACAACAAGAGAGAAAGATCCATATCTGGTGCAAAGAGCTCCGCGCCTTCAGCTCCTGCCTTCTAAGCATCGGATCTGCCGCTATCTCCTGTTGGCTGCGGAATAGCAATGGCAACAACTCAACCACCATCTCTCCAATCAATCCACCGGCCGTCGAAGCCGTGAACGTTGAGCCACCTAACAGAGCCGAGGACGGTGACAAAAATCCACCACTGCTAAGGCTCCCATTATAGTGGGTGTAAAGGTAGTGCTGAAAATGATGAAGGGGTTGCTGCTGAGCCCAAGGACTTGATGAAGATGGAGGATCGGTGACAGAGGGGCGGGGAGGGATTTGAAGCTTGGCCGGAGAGGTAGCTTTTCCGCGGCCGTAGAGGGGCACCAGGGAAGCGACAGAGAGGGAGGCCTTGCACACGGGGCATGATGAATGGGAGAAGAGGCCTTCGTCTACCTTTAGCCACTGATAGATGCAGGGCCAGCAGTAGAGGTGGCCGCAGAGGGTGACTACAGGATCGACGGTGATGTCTAGGCAGATGTTGCAGTCGAAGCACCCGCCGACAGCAGAGACAGCGGAGCCTGATGGTGATGGTGGGGCAGTATCTCCAGTGCGTTTCTTTGATAGTTTTTTACGGGGATGGAGCTGATCTCCTATGGCTGCTTCTGAATCCATACCTGTGTTTTCATCAACTTGAAGAATTAATCAGCAGAATTTCTTTCTTTCTTTCAAGTTAAAAGAGGAATCCACAAAAACAGAAACACAAATAATAAAAATAAATCAAAAAGTATTACCATTTGCATAGAACGATATTTAAATAAAATTAAGCATTTTATAGAAAATATATGACTTTCAATTGGCATGTAGATAAACTTCCCAATAACAAAGAAGATTCTTGATCCTCGTATGCCATGTATTTTCTGGGAGAACTTTCTATCACAATGTATTACACAGCACAGCTACTTTCATAAAAAAAATTGTTTCTTAATGTCTAAGCTATAGTCGTTGAAAACTATCCCAAATATATTTATTAGATAAATGAAATTTAATCACAAAATACAAGAGACAAGGGTATAACTTAAGAAAAAAGATAAAGACCAACAAGTTATAAAATGCACCGACATAAAAGAAAAATCCAAGCCAATCTGCCTCCTAGTGATGAAGAGGCCCGCGACTAACAATTATCAGATTTTTTTTTCAAATAATGATCTAATCTACAACCCCAGAATGGACTACTGTTCTTCTTTCACCTCCTAAGAAGATGAGGATTATGATACTTCAGAACAAACTGATAGCCCTAGAACTTGAATATCTATTTGTTTTTGGACTACATAATCATTGAATGGGCTTCTCAATTCTAGGATACAAATTTCACCATAAATATTTCAGGAAAAAATTAACCAATATCATGAAATTGGTGTAAGATTCAAGCCAAAAGAATGGGACATGAATAACTACACAGTTTTTTCATTCAATCCAACTTAAATGAACCATCTTACAACATAGTTAAACAGTTATTTCTTTCAACAACGGCAGTAATATAGCACTAAAAAACAAATTAGATCCCTTTTCAACTCTATTTGTAATACTGCTCTCTCTAAGAGCAAGTTAAGATAATGTGTACTGATTATATCCCAAATCATTGTTTCTCTTCTCCTAACATAACAACTTAAATCTATTCACATTATGTACAAGGACTTCTATAGATCGACGATGGACATAAACAACCTGCCTTAAAATCTCCCCCTAATCATATCTTATCCTCCATGAGTCCCACCCATCCTCTTACTGGTGAAGAAATAAAATTTTAGCTAGCTCTGAAACACATGTTTGATGAAAATAAAGTTAATATTTTCTGCTAAAATTATGTTTGATGGGAATAAAGTAAAGTTTTGTGTAGGATGAAAAATAAAATTGATGGTTATATTGACAATTGAGTAGGCAGTGAAATAAAAGTATTCTTTTAGTTTTCAAAATTAGTGTAAGATGGATTATAAAAATATCCAAGTCAAATGGCTTTTATGACCTAGTGCCAGAGCAGACTTGAAGCGGCTTCATTTTCAGTGAAGTTTAAATAAATTGACTTAAAAATGACTAGTTTTTTTTATAATAACCTGAATAAGTCATTCAAGTTAAGGTTCAAGCAAATGACGTTAAGAACTTGGAATAAAGTGAGTCATAATTCATGAAAACAAAAAGAAAATCATGTTTTTTTATTACAGGGAAATTACTCAAAATCCAGCACAGATAGCAGAACAATTACAGAATGATGATAAGAGTAAAACGTTTATGATGTTAATTGCATCAACTGAAGGAAAATCCAACTAGACATGATTAGATCATCTTTTTCAATAACAATTTAGCAATTTCCAATAATCATAGAAAAGCCATTGTTCTCTCAGCATGATCTTCAGTAATACCACAAAAAATAGCTATACTGAAGAATTACTCAAACTGAAATCTTATCCTCACGAGAACTGTTTTCATTCAATGCTTCAGACAGGAAAGAAAAACGAATATAGAACGCCCCTGAGTATCACCAATAAGAATACACCTCATATATAATGACAAAAACCTCTGCAATTACAACTCCAGAAGCAGGATAGAAGCTACGAAAGAGTAGCATAGAAGCGATCCAAGAAACAATCAATTTCTATCAAAGCGATCCAACAAACAAGCAACGTGAAATTTAAAACTCCCGACAAATCACAGACCAAGAGGTCTCTAACAAGAAAAGTCTAAATTAAACTAGGGAAAAACAGTAGGGAGGGGCGAAATACTGCAGTGTGGAACACAAAAGCATTGCGGGTCGAAGGCATGATCAACCAATCGCCAATTTCATCATATCGATCGAACAACCACTTTCAGTTCTAAAAGTCTCGACAAAATCGATCATAAGGATATAACAATTCAATTTGAACTGGGTAAAGAGAGTACGGGGAGATGAACAACTGGCCGAACCTCAAAAATCGCCTCAAAAGCTGCTAGCCCTCGCAATCCAAACAGGCTCCCGGACCTGATCGGAGGTGTCGGCAAAGAGGCGGCAACCTGATGAATCGGCTCGCAGAGACGACGTAGTTTTCTTGAGAGAGAGAGAGAGCGAGAAGAGTCCGACGGCGACGACGGAGAAGAGCGCAGTTGCACGCCCTGACGGAGGTTTCTTCGTTCTTATTTAAATAAACCAATGCGAAGGGCGTGGGAAACGTCTGGGATACGGCCGAGAAGTTTCCCTAGAGCGTGACGTCACTGCCAGCCTGTAAATCTTTGTTTGCAAGAAATCGGCTTTGGTATATAATTATTCTTGACCGGAATTAAAATCATTTATAGTACCGTTAGATTTATTTCAATTATTTTTTAATTTAATTTATTTCAAAGTATTACTGTAGTATTTACTATAATAATTAATAATTTGAAAAATTTTACAAACCAGAAATACGTAAAATAGACGTCAATCTATTAATATCTTCACCGCTTTAAAATATAATGAAATTATTTTTTAAAATTAAAGGATTAAAATTTTTTATTTATTTAATTTTAAAATTAATTATTTATATAAATGATCTTATATTTTAAATTTATAATTACAAATTAGATAATTTTATATAAATAAATTATTACTTTTTTTCCCTTTAATTAGATGTAGAATAAAATTTTCTTAATTTAATGAAGAAATGTAATTTATAATTATGTATCCAACGAAATATATATACATATATTTAATTTTTAAAGTTAAATGAATGAAAAATTATTCTTTAGACGTAACATACATCTCAAATATTTACATATTAAAAATTATGCATAATTAATAAAAAATAGTTATATATGATATAAAATAAAATAAATTATTATATTAAAATACATGTTATTATTTATGATGGACATATTTATCCACAATATACAATTAGTATAGTCGTGCAATTGAAATAAATACTACGATAATATGCCTTATAGTATCAAAATAGATTGGGCAAATTACACTCAGGTCCTTGAGTTTAAGAGTTATTATCACACAAGTCCATATTTTTAAAATTTAACATTGGGTTCCCTAGGTTTTCAAAAATTATCATCTAAGTCATTTTTTATTTTTTTATTATTACAAAATTATTAAAATTACCATTATACCCTTACCCTCCCTCCCTACAATAGATCCGGCAGTCGCGCGGCCCTGCGCCGCCGCCGGTGGCCTCGCATTGCTGCATGACCCCGCCGGCGGCTGGGTCGCGCGGCCTCTGTGAGAATGCAACCGGCGACCGCTGCCGGCGACCTGACGGCCTTCCGAGGCGCGCCCGGGGGCCTCGTAAGGCGCGCAGCGGCCTTGCAACCTAGCCGCCAGCGGGGTCATGTGAATGTGCGAGGCGGCCGGCTGTGGTGCAGGGCCGCGCGGCTGCCGGATCTATTGAAGGGAGGGAGGGTAAGGGTATAATGGTAATTTTAATAATTTTGTAATAATAAAAAAATAAAAAAAGACCCGGATGATAATTTTTGAAAACTTAGGGACCCCAATGTTATGATTTTAAAATCGTGAACCTGTGTGATAATAACGCTTAAACTCAAGAACCTAGGTGTAATTTGCCCGAATAGATTTTGTTCAATTATACAATTGAAACATATAGTTCTTCAACAATCTATATAAGCACGTAAATACATGATTTAATTACCTGCATGCTACACCATTTCACTTTATTTATGCGTTACCTATCCATTCTTAATTAACTACGTTATGCACACTCAATACATTATAAAATCAACATTATAAAACATTATAAACATTATAAAAACTTACATACACACACTTAAGTTAAAATTTAGTCAAAATCTATTTGAAAAAAAAAATAATTCATTAGTAAATCATTAAAATTATATTTTTATCCTTAATAGTACATTTATTTTTCTTCCTCGATGTCACACTAAAACGCTAATCTGTCCTAAAATCAATTCACGTCGCGGATATTTCCTTCTCTTACCACAACTTAAACATCAAAGTTTTAAGATTTTCACTAAAAATATATATTTA
Organism: Apostasia shenzhenica; assembly: GCA_002786265.1. Classification (NCBI taxonomy): domain Eukaryota; kingdom Viridiplantae; phylum Streptophyta; class Magnoliopsida; order Asparagales; family Orchidaceae; genus Apostasia; species Apostasia shenzhenica. The sequence goes on along the minus strand of KZ451940.1, from coordinate 24,081 downwards.
AATATTCTTAAAATAATATGATAAACGGTTCAGATTTTTTGTAACCTAACTATAGTTAGGTTATTAGAAAATTATAATTGTCATTATAATGAAAACAAGTGAAAGGGTGTGTATGTAAGATTTTATAATGTTTTGAGTGTGCATAGCGTAATTAACTAAGAATGAATAAGTAATGCATAAATAAAGCAAAATGATGTGGCATGTAGGTAATTATCCCTTGTAAAAACATGAGATTTCATGCGGTTATAAGATTGGATGATATTAATTTACAGATCTACCCAAAACAAATCCTTTGCACCTACAATCTTGTTTGAATGGAATAAATTACGAAGATATTTAAAAAAATTTAAAAATAAAAGTATATTTGTAATATTATAATATAAAATAAAATTATTTTATTATTAAAATTATGTTGAACGTACAATAAAATTAATTTTTTATTAAAATATACGCTGTAAAATAGAATTAATCAAAATGGCCTTTCAGTTTTCATTTTATAAATAATTATTATAAAAAATATATTTATAATAATAAAATAAAATAAATATGATTAATTTGTTAAAAATTATATAGAATATAATATAAAAAAAATTATATTAAAATTTACGAATTTAAGGTGAAAAATAAAATTTTATTTAATTTTTATCTAATTTTATAGTTGAAAGTCATTTTAAAGTTATAATTTATATAAAATATCAAATAAAATTAATTTTTTAATTTTTGGTTGATCAATGTTTTAAAATATTAAATGTGCAATAAAATTAAATTTTTTATTAAATTATATGCTGTAAAAAAGAATTAATCAAAATGGACTTTCAGTTTTCTTTTTATAAATAATTGTTATAAATTAATTATAAAAAAATAATTTTTTTAAAATATATTTATGATATAAAATAAAATAAAATTGATTAATGTGTTAAAAATTATATAGAATATAATATAAAATAAAAAATTTTATATTAAAATTCATGAATTTAAGGTGAAAAATAGAATTTTATTTAATTTTATGGTTGAAAGTCATTTTAAAGTTATAATTTATATAAAATATAAAATAAATTAATTTTAAATTTTTAAATTTATATATAATATAAAATATTAATATAAATATTTTTGAAAAAATTTGAATTTTTTTCACCTCCAACTAAAAAAACTTAAAAATCATAAATTTACATTTTTGAAATCGAAGTGCCAATTCATAGGTCATTTAAGGGTAAAACAATGTTTGTTTTTATTCTTGGAAGTACAAATTGCAAAAATTATAGTTTTTAGTAGGGGTGGTAATAAATGACTCAACCCGTGAACCCAACCCGAACCCGACTAACAAATTTCGGGTATGGGTCATAATTTTTGACCCATTTATTAAACAGATCAGGTTCAGATTGGGCATAATCGGATTCAGTAGGATTCGGGTCGGGCATTTATAAAAAAATACTCTATAAACAGGTCGGATCGACCCGCCAACCCATCCCATTTATTAATCAGGTCGGATTTGAGTCATGAATTTTGACCTATTTAATAAATGAGTCAAATTCGGTATAGGCTATTAGGGTCGAGTCGAGTTTGGGTTCAACCCGAACCTGACCCATCGACCCATTTTACCACCTTTTTTAGGACATAGTTTGCTTTTTGCTTCATAAACCATAGCCGAAAATTCTATAAATATTTATATATACATATATGTATATATATATATTAATATTAATATGTTTGAAATAACTCGAAATTTGAAAACACGAGAGTTCGGGCAGTCAAATTAATTTCAATCGAGATTCCATGCTTGAGTTGAGTTTTTTAAGTGTTTGATCCAAAGGAAGTCCGTGCTCGAAAAACTCTAATCTAAGCAAACTTAATTTGAAACTATTTTCAAATTCGAGTTATTTCCGATTCGCTAAAACTCTAGAACGAATGAAACAAACTGATTCTGACTCAACTGAATGCTTACCTGGTCCTCTATAGAAACTTCTCTATGGAAGCGATCAACGTGGATTCTGGAACAGCACCAATGACTGCATCTTTCTTCTCTCCATTCTTGAAGATCATGATGGTTGGGATGCTGCGGATACCGTACTGAGTGGCTATTTCCGGGCTCTCATCGGTGTTGAGCTTGAGGCATTTGATCTTCCCCTTGTAGGTTTTCGATAGCTTCGCGACGGTTGGAAGAACCATGCCACATGGTCCGCACCACGGTGCCCAAAACTCGACTAAAACCGGCTTGTCAGACTGCAACACGAGTGATCGCCAAGAATCTTTGGTGACATCCGGAACTGCAATCACAACAAAAAGCAGGAGTGATTCTTTGAAGTTCGCAAACTAGAGTTCGAATCTATATCGATTTTGAATCACTTTCATTCAGTAGATCAAAGTTCACAGCATTTCAAGAATATGCAAAGGAATAGATTGACAATTTAAAGAGAATGAATTATACAAACCTTATCTGAGAAGGCATGAAAAAAATGAAAACACAATTGAGCAAGAATGAAAGCTCAATTTCCTTTGGCCATCAAAACTGCTATCCATCACCCATTTCAAAAAAGAAAAAAAAAACCTGCTATCCATCACCATTTTGTAGTGTTGAGATCAAACCGCCGAGAATAACAATAGAAGAAGAAGAAGAAGAAGAAGAACACAGATTTATGTGAACTAATGAAATTGCTATCTTATTATGTGAATCTTATTTGAGAACGCAGGAAAAGGGGATAACAAAATTGAACAGAAGTGAAATCTCATTTGGCTTAAGATGAAATAGCAGAGAAAAACGAAACAAGAACACTATAGATTTATGCGAAGGCAAATTTTTACAAGGTAATCTCAAATTATCTTTAACTGATTCTTATGAACTATTTGGTATAAGGCTTTGTTGGCTTTAAAGGATGGCCTTTTTCAAATTTTTTTTAGATATATATATAATTTGAAATAAAATTAGTTATATTAAAATTTTTATAGGATGTGACATAAATTGATTAATATATTGAGAATAAGTAAATATGAAAAAAAATATTTTAATTTTAAAATTTGTATAAAATGCAAAATAAAATAATTTTTATATATTTTTTATTGAGATAAAAAGTTAGCCATGGCTGAAGCATTTTTAGCAAACACAATAATTTCTAGAATTGTAATATTCAAATATTTCAAAATTCTAACAAATTTGTCTAAATAAAGCAATGCGCTATAATTTTTAGCCGGGGTTGCAAAATAACAATATCCAAATCATTTTTTATTTTTCGTTCCCTCTCTTTGCAGTGTGACTTAAACCATTTTAAAAATCTCTTTTTTATCTATCGTACTTGGTCTCGTTTGGTTCGAGCTTTTTTTTTTAACAGAAGAAAAAAAATACTTTATTTTTTAAGTTTAATGAAAAAAAATTATTTTACTATTAGAAAGTATATAAAATATGAAATACTTTCAATTCTAATATTCGAATTTGTATTGAATGCGAAATAAAATTAATTTTTATAGTTGAAATTTGTATTGTGCAAAAAAATTGACTCGAACCAAACGAGGCTTAATGTGTCATGTTCACCCTCTCTCTAATACAATCATTTCTAATGCAATATACACTAATATAATCAGTCATCTACCTATGCATCTACATCTAATATACATTGATCTTTTTGATAATTTGTCATTTATCTACACAACATAACTAATCCAATGGCAGTCATATAGAAAATTTCCTTAGGCATCTTTCGATCAAATGATTGAGATAAAAAATTACAAATAATTACATTCACGTAAGTGCAAAGTATGATAGCTAGTAAAAAAAGAACATAGAATAGAAAATAGAACAAGAATAATAGTGACATGCATAAAAGCAACTTTGCACATTGTTATTGATGCACGAACGGCTTTGTTTTCATGAAGTTCTACTGCCCCTGTTTACAAAAGAGTATGCGTGCTACGTGTCATCGAAAAACAAATTTTGACACGGTCTTCAAAAAAACCTAAGGTAGAAACCTCCTCCTCAGACTTTAAGAAAATGGAAACAAGAAGATAAGGCATAGGAATACAAGATCTAGCATGAGAAACTCAAACCCGTGGATGTGGAAGCCAAGCAACTAGCTTCCACTACATAGTTGGATTACAATGCTTTGGAGGATTGCAACTGAAGTTCTTCAAATACAGATGCATTATAAGAAAAGACTCACACTTACAAAGCAGACGGCCTCCTCTTCGTCTTTCTTTTGCAGATATGACCAACGATTACTCCTTGTTACAAGAAAGCTTCAATCGGATGAACATTGCATGGTTGCTCTGCTTATACATGGTACTCTCTTGAATGAAACACCAATCTTTGGTGTCAATCCTAATAGTTAGGCGACACCTGAGCGATCTTGTTTATAAGTAGGATTAGTGCGCTAATTCCTCGACAGAAGAATGATGGGAATATTCGTTTAAAAATATCGTTGTCAAATGTCAAACATAGCGTATTCTGTAATAACAATACTAGAAAAGATTCATCGTACCTACGCAACTAAGTTTTCACAATTACCCATCCCAAAAGGCCCTTTCTTTGAAAAACACCTTCCCATTAGGGAAGCACTCTCTTTGAGGATCAGCATCCCCAAGGATGGCTTGCTCAAGAAATACCTCGTCAAAAAATCCTTGAATGAACAAAATTTCATTAACTCTTCCAAGAACACTTCTTGAAGACTCCTTCAAGGACTTCCCTTTGATTGAGAGAAGCACTATTGAAGACCATCTTCTTTCATGAAGACCACCTTCTTTCAGGAACACCTATTTTCAGAACTTCTTCGAAGATCACCTTCTTCGGCTGACACTATCTTTATGAGACTTATTCTTGAGCACCACCTAATTAGATTTTCAATAATTTCCTTGAAAAAATATGAACCAGTTGATCATTATCTACATAAGGATAGGAAAAAACAAGCTCCCCGTTCTCAACTTATTGGAGGAACTCTAAACCATTAACTATCCTACTGATGTCATGTCTCGCCTTCATTGTTATTTTTATCATCATATTTGACATGTTTTCAATATGGATCTTTTGTAAATTTAGGTTCTTCAATTCAAGCACATCGCATATCTAGTAATATCGTATATCAATGTGCTTCGATTTCAAGTGAAAACCCAAATATTCTTATACCACTATCATTGCCACAAGTGTCCATTCTATAACAATCATATTAGAAGTGACTTGATGTATTTGCAAAGACTGGTCATGGAATTTAAATGGACGCTTTCCTCGAAAATCCATAAACGAGTAACTCCCTCGGCTTCGATGATCACCCATCACAAAGAATTTGAAGGATGACATGTTCGAGGAGCACCTTGTCGAAGAAATCCTTTGATGAACCAACTTCTCTAACATCCCTTTAAGGAATACCTTCTTAACAAGTCTTCGAGTAACACCTTCTCAAAGTCTTCTTGTTCAAGGGCATCTCTTTCCTCAAAAGATACCTTCCCAAAGACCGCCTTCTCTGAGGAAAACCAATTCGAGGAAATTCTTTGAACATCCCCTTCTCAGAAAAGCACACTATTTGTGAGACTTCCTTCTGAACAATACCTACTATGATTTTCCACAACACCTTTCAAGCAGCTGAACATCCGTCGAGGAGGGATAACTCCAACACCCACAGCATCTTTGTTAGTTCTCTTGCCAAAGTAATGTGACTTGAGTGAAAAGAAATCAAACAACAATAAGAATTTGAGAGGAACAAAAACAACAGAAACAATTCATTCCCCAGGACAAATAAAAAAAAAACCATTACACGGATAGACAAAGAACAATCAGATTGCTGCCAATTAAACAAAAGATGCAACAGAATTAATCAGATCCGGAGAGACGAGCATACCATCAACAGCCGTGCCCTGAACCTCGCACACCACCGCCGCCCAGCGAAGAACCGGCGGGCTCACCCCTCGCAAAACCGAAGCTGCAACCCGAACAGGCCTCGCCACCCTCAGACCCCTGCACTCCGGCAATAGGCGCGCGGCCTGATCCCTGCGAGGAGTAGAAGCCACTCCAGGGATGAACCTGGCGCACGGAGCTGCAATCGATTCGAGGACCGCGGCTGCCATTCGCAGCGTAGAAGGAGGAGGAGGAGCTGCGCTAATCTGATCGGAATCGAGCGGCGAAAGCGAAACTCCAGGTACAAAGGGAAAGAACTTGAGATTAGGATAATTTTTTTTTAAATTAAACAGCATATTTAATTAACTAATTAATAATTTAATAACATTAAAAAAAATTACAAAAAAGAGCATATTTCTAGCATCATTCTGTCGGTACCGTTAAGCCCGTCTGACATTGATACTGCCGACACTGTTAAGCGGGCAGTGCCTGTGGCTCGGGCGACTTCCCTTCACTGCTTGGGTCATACTGTGATGTATGAACTATAAGATCTGAAGGCGAATGCACAAGTTTTTTTAGAGTGAACAGCTCTCACTCCTGCGAAATGTATATCTTAGTCAAAGCATGAGTACGCCTAGCCACTAGAGGAAATTGAAACTGTGAGTGAAACTAATCACATAATGATAATAGCTGATTCCGAAAGTCTATCCATATGCTTTGGTTACTGTCCTCTGTACACCTTTCATATTTAAATTATTTTTAAATTATAATTTTTTTATTATAAACATCTTATTATTTTATTTTAAAATTTTAAAAATATAAATTTAAATATTTCTAATTAATATTATAGCCCTAACGTTTTCTTCTTCTCTATATGTAAGCTTATATCTAAGCATATATTTTTAAAATTTAATAAGAAAAAAATTATTTTAATATTAAAAAATATGTAAAATATGAAATACTTTTAATTCTAATATTCGTATTTGTGTTGGATGTGAAATAAATTTTTTTTTATAATTAAAATTTGTGTTGGACAAAAATATTTCCTCAAACCAAACGATGCCTTAAAATTGTACATCTTGGGTTCAGTTAATTGGACTACAAAGCTGCTGATTGAGATTTTAATTCACTAGATTATACTCAAATTTATTTTGAGCTTAATATTAATTATATTTTTGAGTTGCGGGACATTTTTTCTTCAAACTAAGACGAAATTTTGAGATAACTAAACTCCTACATTATTGTCGTGATATTACTTTGTTTTTAACATGCAAAGGTGACAATCAAAAACTCTTAACGCTTTAACTTTTTAGAAAAGTTGTATATGAATATTTCTTGAGATTATGGCCCTGTTTGGCGCGATGATGAAAATCAGGACTAAAATAGTACTAGTATAAATAATAATAATAATAATAATAATAAATAATATTTTTTTTTAATCATTCTGCACAAATTGTAATGTAAAAAAAAATATTATTTTACTTCACATACTCAATAACTTTTAATAAAATTATTAATTTTATTTCAAATCCTAAACCAAAATACTCGATCGAATATATTAGTCTAGGATGTGAAATAAAGTAGATATTTTTATTGAAAATTATTGAGTATGTAAAGAAAAATAATATTTTTTTATATTAAAACTTGTGTAAAATAATTTAAAAAATATATTTTAAAAGAGATCTATTCGCAAATTATAACTTGTTATAAGTTTAGTTCTATATGTAATTATTGTGGCACAAATTAGTTCAATGAGAAATACTGAACAAGATCACTTCATTTATTGAAATAAAAAAAAATCAGTTATTTCTATAAGGGCTCACTTACATTGCTATATTTAAATTGGGCGATTTGAAAGCAATTCGAGTTAAATCAGGTTCAAACGAACTAAATTTAGGTCCGGACAAGCTATTTGGTAGGACGAGATTTTTCTTGTTTGGTTGAAGTATCAAAAAACTCCAAATTCTTCTAAAAATACTTTCACAAATATTTTATATTTATATCATATTATATAAAATTTAAATATTAAAAAAAATTATATTGCATTTTTCACTGATCTTTAATATTCAAAATTAACTTTATAGTCTAACATCTCACACGTATTTAATAAAATAAATATATTTTATTAATAAGAATTATGCTATAAGTAAAATAAAATTTATTTATTTTATTAAATATGTGTGAGATGTTAGACTATAAAGTTAATTTTTAATATTAAAATCAGTACAAAATATGATATAAAATAAATTTATTTTAAATTATAATAATAAAATAAATTTATTTCTATAAATTACTGAAAATGTTTTTAAAATACATTTCACTAATCAAATTAGGAAAGTTTTAGATGAAATTTGCGTAGTATTAAAAATAAATTTAATTTTTAATATTAAATCTTATTTTTAAAAGAAATTAAAACATACCAGTAAGATCTTATGTGAGATGAGTAGTAGTTCAATTTTTGTGTTTCATTGCTGCATCAGGCCATTCAAATTCTTCGACTTATAGTTTTTTGACTTCTTTTTATCGTTTCCATTCATATTTTTTTTAAATTTTAACCTTATTTTAGAACTCATAAAAATAAAAAATATCAAAATAAATAATTTGAAATACTTGAATCGTAGAAATTGAACAAGTCAACAAAAAAAAAATCTAGATGAAAATATAAATTATGATTAAATTGATCATTTTCCTTGATTTTATTTTAGTTTTAGACAATACTAATCCAAAGCTCATCGATTTAATTTCGATATAAATCCTCAATTTTTTAGGACAAAATTTTTTTAAGATCTTGATTTTTGAGTTAAAAATAATAAAAAAATCATGTATTATTCAAAATTTTTGAAACTACCAAAGCTATTGAAATTAATACTTCTGAAATTAAAATCAATTTTTAAAAAATTGATGTAAACCACAATTAAATCTTAGCAAATTATGAGTCTATTACATATCAAATTATGAGTCCCACATAAAGAACAATGTTGTAAACTTTTATTATAAAATAATATAAATGAGGGATTTTTACATACAGGACATAAAGTTGACACGAAATTACGCATTTCACCAACAATTCATAAATATTACCACTATCGCATCATATTCATTTAAATTTTACGTATTTTACATATTTCACATCATATTCTTTGATAGTGAACTTCATATTTTTAAACTGGCCTTGATCTTAACTATATTATTAATATATTAATTAAATACTATAAATAAATTAATTTATATAAATAATAATTTAAATATTTATGAATTTATGTATTTTAATTAATTTATTTTTTTAAAAATTTCCAATTAGGGTGCTGAATTTAAATTCACATGACTATATTTTTAATTGAAGTAAGAAAATTGATGTGTTTACAGTAAAAAATAAAAATATATATTAGAATTTAAATATTAATGAATTTATGTATTTTAATTTACATATAATATTATAAAGTATATGAAATATGTGAAATATGTGAAATATGTGAAATGCGTAAAATTTAAATGAATATGATGTGATAGTGGTAATATTTATGAATTGACGATAAAATGCATAATTTCATGCCCTGTCTGTAAAAATCCCTTTGATTATTAAATATGTAAAATATTCCGATTTTAAAAGTATGTTTATAAATATTTATTAAAATAATTTCAAGTCAAAAGTCAACGCCTCGGCATTAATCTGATGGCCTCGAGATGTACGACAAAAAGTCATCCAAATCCTCCTTCGAACTCCCACCCTGCATCACCGCCGACCGGATCTTCTTCCCGAGCTCCGCCGCCCGCCTCCTAGCCTCCCGCCCCTCCTCTCCGGTCATCATCCTCGCCACCGCCTCCCGTATCCTCCCGGCCGCCACCACCTCCCCCCTCTCCTCCCACTCCCTCACCCTCATCCCCGCCCGCGCCACCTCCGTCACCAGCACGTCGTTCGCCGGCTGGTCGGAGTGCATCGGCCACGTCAAAATCGGCACCCCGAAGCTCATCGCCTCCATCAGCGAATTCCACCCGCAGTGGCTGACAAACCCTCCGGTCGCTGGATGCCCCAGTATCTCCGTCTGCGGCGCCCACCCCCTCACCACCACCCCCCTCCCCTCCACCCTCCGTTCAAACTCCCCTCCGGCGGCCAATTCTCCGCCGTCATCCTCCTCCGCCTCCCCGGCATCCACGCCCTTAAATATGTCGCAGCGGTCGGCCTCCCGGATAACCCATATGAACCGCTCTCCAGCGGCCTCCAGCCCGGCGGCGATCTCCTTCATCTGCTCCCTCGGCAGCGACGATGTAGTCCCGAACGAAACGTACAGCACCGACGCCGGCGGCTGGAGGTCGAGCCATCGGAGACACTCGTGGCGGCTCCGCCCCCCTCCTGCTATCGCGCCGACCGGGTGCAGAGGGCCGACGACGAAGAAGCGCTCACCCTTCCAGCTGGGAACCCCGGAGAGGCCGTCGACGAAGTTCCCTTCCACAGCGCGGCAGGTGTTGAAGAGCCGCCCTGCCGAAGGTGGAATAAATGAGAGAGCGAATATTTGATTTATATTCTCATCAAAAAAAAAAAATTTGATTTATATTTTTAAAATAATTTATTTAAACTTTGTTATCAATAATTTTATACGTGATAATATATATTTTTTAAGAAGATTTTAAATATGTTATATATAAATACAATCTATTAAGTATTAAGTATTTGTTTTATTATTATTTTTAAAACAATTGTGATGCAGATGAGTGTGGTCAATCCAAATTTATATTCAATGAAACTCTCGAAAATTAATTTGACTTAAGCCGATTTTATTCATATTTTAGTAACTCAATTCTTTTATGATCCGAGATTTCAAAGTATTTATGATTCATTTAACAGTACTATTACTCACTTTTTGATATTTAACATCAAATATAATGTTATCTTTTATACGCATTATTTATTATTATACTAAGTAAAAAAATTTCTAACTAAAATAATCTAAAAGTTAAGATACATAATATAATAGCCAAGTAATTCGTTTTTATAACTTAAAAACCAAGATAGTTAATGAGTTGATAAATTATCGGGTTACATTAATATCAACTTGAATCGTTTAAATTTCTTACTTAAATCGAAGTATTTTAGTCATTTTAAAAATAAAATCTTAAAAATTTATTTTTGTGGTTATATTATTGAAACATTTAAAAATGATCTGTAATAATAAATATTTAAGTCGAGCTCAAAAAATAGTTTAAAAATTTTAATGAGAATCTCAAAGACCAAATTAAAGATTAAATGTAGTCACACGTTAAAGTAATTAAAATAAAAAAATTTACATCTATCAGTACAAATAAGTTTTTTTATAAGCAACATCCTCTAAATCAAATATTTACACACGACATCCAAATAGAAGTTAAAATAGGGGTGTTGTATGTAAAAATAGAGGTGATGTTTGTAAATATTAAATTTAGGGGTGTTATTTGTAAATATTTAACTCATCTTGCATACTAAAAAAAAATTGTTTGAGAGATGTAAATTTTAATATAGTTGGGTGTTATAAATGTAATTAATTAATTTTTCTCAAAAAAAAAGTAATAGTTGCCTCTAATACTATTGGCGTTGGTGGTGATCTGACGCTGCCGGGAAATGAAGTCGAGAAACTCTTCGCTGACGCATCCATCGAAGGAGACGGTGGTTAATCCGGCGAGCGCAGGGTAGAGTTTGTTATGGACCTGCGAATGAAAGAAGACGTTGCAAATTGCGGAGGAGGCATGGAAGATGAAGGGCTCGGCGTTGGCGACGGCCGAGACGGCGGCGGCGGCGGACGAAATGCAAGAATCATAGACGAGGGCTATGCGGCGGTAGGAGGGGGAGAGGGATTGGAGGAGGGGTGGGAGTTGGGGGAGGATGTGGTCGGCGGTGGCGTCGAAGGAGGGCTGGAGGTGGGAGGGGAATTTGTCGGCAGAGTTGGGGTTTGGAGCAGGGGAGGGGAAACAGGGGATGGGGACGTCGAGGAAGTGGAGGCGGTCGGCGCCGGCGACGTCGCGGCCGTGGATTCGCTCTCGAGCTTGGCGGTTGTGGATGGCGGAGCTGACGTAGTAGACGTCGATACCGCCGGCAGAGATTTGGCCGGAGAGGTGAAGAAGGGGGTTCAGGTGACCTTGCGCCGGCAGCGGCACCATCACCACAGCCACCGCTCCTTTTACTTCCTTCTCCTGATTCTGATCAGAACCCATGGACGGAAGAGAAGAGAGAGAGAGAGAGAGAGAGAGAGAGAGAGAGAGAAGCCCAAGCTCTGGTTGAAGGAGACAAGATAATTGTAATTAGTTTGCTACTGATACATATAGAAAGAAGAGCAGAGGAAAAATCCAAGCCAAGAAAAAAAAAAAAAGGCATAGCACCAAAATTTTTATTGGGGAAATTTCGTACAAGGTCCAAAACAAATTTAATTATATATCAAAACCTCAAAAATTAAAATGTGATAATGTGACGACTCATAGATGTCGAGATATCATCCGCTTAATTTGGGCAATTACAGTTTTATCAATCAAAATCTGTCTTAACATCTTAAAATAACAACTTCAAATATATATAGCTCAAGAGTTTCCCTCCACTTTTCGATACAGATCAGTTCATCTATTTGTTCATTTTTCGAGTTAAGACGATAATTTCATGCTCCTTTTGACCACGATTTGTCACACAATATTTATTGTTTTACAACAAAATGCATGAAAATTTATAAATTAAGCCTTAAAATAAGTGGTTAATGTGTAATATAATTAGGGGATTAATGTGTAAATTTCTTATTATTTATGGTGCTGGTTTGTGATTATCCGAATTTTATATTTCTTTTAATATTGAAAATAACATATAACAGAAACTGAATTGTAATTAAATTTGCTTTGCGGTATTAATGGAGAGGCAAGATTTTTTATTTATTTAAATTCTTTTTTCCATAGAACTATGCAGACGATAGAAATTTTAAAAATAAACAAAAAATTAATGAATTAACTTGTGAATATTAATCAAGTTTTGAAATTAAAGTTAACCAAATGAAAAAATTGTTGTTTAAGGAAAATAAATTATTTAAGTTATTGGATCTTTTTGATATATATATTATATAATATACTGATATACACATATTTTTTATTAAAAAAAAATAAGTATATTATTATAAATTCAAAAAGCATGTATTCAAACTATTATGCAGATATTGAATCAATTATGAAATTATGAGTTGAATCAATTTTATTTGAAGCGAACAGTTGAGTTCAGGTCATAAGAAAAATTAGTCGAATTCGAACTGAGTAAAATACGAGTGAGTTTCGAGTTTTTGGCATTTTGCTCACCTTAATTTAAGCTTACTCTTTTTTTTGTCATCGTTGACTTATACATGAGATGACATTTAAATATCATTTAATTTTGAATGCTATATAGCATTACGATATGCTAACTTTGAAATGAACGCCTTCGTAACGAATTTTGAAATTTAAGATTTCAATATCATAAGTGTAAACAATAAAATTTTTAATAGCATATATATGCAATTAAAATAAAATAATGGAGAAGATTTGGTCATATCAATAGGTCTATTTAGAAAGATTTTATATCATATAAACATTATATAAACCTTAGTTGGAAGATATATTAAAGATATTGAATTAGAAAATTATATTATGACCCCTAATTATTCAAAAAATGAAAAGTAAGGATAGAAAAAATTGTTAAGGACTCGATCTGCAGATTTATTATATATGTCGGAATTGGAATCAATGAGAGATTTTTAGGCAGATGCATAGAGATTTCACCGATTCATGTAAAATAAATTATCGACTTAACTTTTTGTATTTTTTGTGAGAATTATAGTGAAGATATGCTGTATTTTGAGCATTTTGAGTATTTTGCAGTGAGATTTATTGATATTTTGTGGTTATAAAATAGTTTTGGAGGGATTCTATTTGACAGGAAATCGAGAGACCATTGGACCTTAGGGGTGGCATCGAGTCGAGTTCGAGCGAGTTTCAGTATACTCGAACTCGAAAATTTCGATTTCAACAAGACTCGAAATCGACTTGAACTCGAATCATTTCGAGTCGAGTCAGCTTGACTCGATTTAATCGAGTTCGAGTCGATTTCGAATCAATTTCAGTTTTTGGATAAATTTAAATTACATAATAAAAAAAGCACATTTAAAAATTTCTAATAATTAAAAAAATATTTACATTTACAAAATTACAAATTTACAACGCGCGACTGTGCCACTCATTTCGAGTCGAGTGGGCTCGATTTTTTTTCGAACGAGTCAAGCCAAACTCGAAATCGACTCGAAATATTTTCGAGTACACTGAATAGCTCGAAACTCGACTCGAAATGACTCGAATCGATTTCAAATCGAGTTTTTTATCGAGCAAGTTTCGAGCGATTTTCGACTTTCGAATAAAATTGCCGGCCCTACTGGCATTGGTGCTAGGAAGTAGGACTGAGAAGAGACAATGAAGCAAATATAGAGAGCGCTAAATAATTTCGCAGTCAAAAGACGGAGTCAAAGGCGGCCGGTTGCTCACTTGCTCTCCAGATGTGGCCGCCAGCTCCACTCACTTGGCGCTCAATCCGGACCGTCGTTTCTGATCCGGCGGCGTAGATCATTCCGCCGAGCGGGCCGATCGCCCAGCCAGGTAAACCCGGCCCGCCTGGAGTCCACCTTCCCTTTTATCCGGCGCTAGATCTGACGGCCCAGAATCCAGCATCCCAGATCAAGCGGTCCAGGCGCAGCCGCCTGCCCTCTTTGATCCAGCCATCCAGATGCATCCAAGGCCCAGATCTAACGGTCCAGAAAGTACCAAATCACGTCAACATGATCTAGCCATCCAAAATTGCACGTGATGATGATCCAATGGCCCAGATTTAATCAGAACATGATTTTGGCTATTTCAAGTCTTCAAATGCAAAGAAAATGGCTATTTGAAAAGAACTTTCTAGAAGGATTTTGAGAGAGCACCTTGGTTTGATTGGGAGGCACACATATTAAGTATCAAAGAAGGCAAAAGGGATTTACATTAATATTTTACGAATTTGAATTTGAATTTGAATTTGAATTTGAATTTGAATTTGAATTTAAATTTGAATTTTAATTTGATGATCTACTGAGGGGATCAGACAGTTAGGCCTTGAGACTCTTTATATTTTTTTAGGGATAATTACCTACATGCCACACAATTTAGTTTTATTTATGTCTTACCAATCCATTCTTAGTTAATTACGCTATGCACACTCAAAACATTACAAAATCTTACATACACACATTTTAACTTATTTCTATTATAATGAGTAATTATAATTTTTCAATAACCTAATTATAGTTAGATTACAAAAAATTTGGGCCGTTCATCATATTATTTTAAGGATGTTTAAATATATTTTGAGTGAAAATCTTAAAATTTTAATGTTTAGGTGGCGGCAAAGGAAGGAGACATCCGCGACGTAAATTAATTTTAGGATAAATCAACGCTTTATTGTGGTATTGAGGAAGAGAAAAAAATATGTACTATTAAAAGTAAAAATATAATTTTAATGATTTACTGACAGAATATTTTTTTTTCAAATAGATTTTGATTAAGTTTTAACTTAAATGTGTGTACGTAAGATTTTATAATATTTTGAATGTGCATAGCGTAATTAACTAAGAATGAATGGATATAACATAAATAAAACTAAATTGTATGATATGTAGGTAATTATTCCATATTTTTTTATAGAAAATGTTCAAACTAGTTGATTAGAATATGACCAAGTTTCTTGAAAATAAAAACTGATTCATAAAGGAGCCAACTTTCACTACAAGAAAAGTTATCAGTATTGGATTTACTTTCATTGATTTTAATGCATCAATATATACAATCGACGCAAAATAGAGATTATATCAACGTCAGCTCTAAACTGATGCTAATAACACTATTAAATTTGGCGTCTTTTTAATTGACTGGTACAAAAAATCAAGGGTAAATTACACCCAGGTCCTTGAATTTAAGGTCCTTGAATTTAAGGCTTAATAACGCACATGTCCACATTTTTAATTTATAACATCGGGTTCCTGAATCTTAATAAATTATCAAATGAGTCATTTTCTATTTTTTTTATTATTAATTTTTTTTAAATTACTATTATACCCTCTCTCTTATACCCAATAACTTCTCCCTGCAAACCTGCTTCAACTTCATTGTCTTCTCTTGTTACCAACACATGATCACAGCCTGATGCCTCATCCTCATCATCAAAGAATTCTGGCAGTAGAATTTTTACTGCACTCTTTAAAAAAGTAATATACTGGCCTGGCAAGTAACAAAACTATAAAATTCATATAGTATAGTGGAATCGAACATCATAGGGGTGGCATCGAGTCGAGTTTGAGCGAGTTTCAATATACTCGAACTCGAAAAATTCGATTTCAACGAGATTCGAAATCGACTCAAATTCGAATCATTTCGAGTCGAGTCAGCTCGACTCGATTTAACACGAGTTCGAGTCGATTTCGAATCGATTTCAGTTTTTGGATAAATTTAAATTACATAATAAAAAAACACATTTAAAATGGTTACACTTTAACTCAAAAAAATATTTCCATTTTCAATTTTTAATTTATCACTCTTTCATAATATAATAAAAATATTTAATAAATAATTTTATTTTGAGGCAGCTCAATTTTTTTCGAGCAAGTCAAGCCAAACTCGAAATCGACTCGAAATAATTTCGAGTACACTGAATAGCTCGAAACTCGACTCAAAATGACTCAAATCGATTTCGAGTCGAGTTTTTTATCGAGCGAGTTTCGAGCGATTTTCGATTTTCGAATAAAATTGCCAGCCCTAGAACATCATCATCATCATCATCATCATCATCATCATCATCATCATCATCATCATCATCATCATCATCATCATCATCATCATCATCATCATCAACCAATACCCTAATCTAAGGGCGGGGAGTTTGGCCCCGAGATTGATAATTACTTTATGTTCGATCGATATTTTGCTCGAACTGAGTTTGTTCAGCTGAACCACAAGTCATATTTACAACATTTATATGAAACCAAGTTATATCCATGGTCAGATTGGATCGATTTGAATTTAACTTATCTCGGTTTTCGTTATTAAATAAATAATTTGATTAGTTTATATAATATAATTGATGTCATTCTCCTAGAGTATGTGACTCAATGATTAAGAATAGGCTATGAAGCACGAGTACGATACGGCGATACGGATACGATACGATACGGATACGACGATACGCCAAACTTAAAAAAAGTAGGATACAGATACGTCAGGATACGGCTGTTATATTTATGTATAATACGTCATATTCTCATATTTAAGATATGAATTTATGGTAGATTATACTAGCTTATACATTTTATTGTTATAATTTTCAAAAATATCTTTTAAATTTTTTTTTAAATTAATTATATTTTTTAAACATTATTAATATCACTAAAAAAATATTAGACAATTGAACTACAAAAAATAAAAATATCCTTCAACAACTATTGAGTTTAAAAATTTTTAAATTAAAATAATATTTTAAATTTATTTAGTTACTTTCAACCTATTATAGATCATTTAAGTGAGATGAGAGTTTAAATATATTTCAGTAAATTAGTTTTAGTTTTAATTTAAATCCGATTTAAGTTAATTAACTCAATGCAAACGACATATAATTGAAAATAACATAGATAATGTGACATAAACTCATATATACTAATCTAGTTAAAGTAAATATATGCTCTCCTCTCTCTGAGTGTTAACTAAATAAATAAACAAAATACAAAAGATTAAAGTAAAAAGAAAGTGATCGGTGTCTAACAGAAGCAAAGATAGTATGGTTGATATAGAAAAACTAGATAATACAGTTGCTTACAAATATCAAATTCTTTTTCTATTGCCGAAACACTAGCGTGCATTAAGCATTTTGTAATCCCAATTATGTGAGTTCAGTATATCTCTCAATCTTATTATTTGAGTCTATACATGAGTTGTGTTTTATGTATAATATATTTTTTATTTTTTATCGTTTAGGCCAAACCAATTGTTTCAGCATTTTTTTTAATTACAAGTATCGAAAAGTATCGGGCAAGTATCGGGCAAGTATCGGACAAGTATCGGGCGAGTATCGGATTTTTAAAATTAAAAATAAAAATCGATACGCCACGTGGCGTATCGGATACGTATCAGTGGAGTATCGGTATCCGATACGGATACGATACGGATACGTTAGGCTCCACGAAGTATCGATGCTTCATAGAGAATAGGTGTTGGCTGGGTCTGTGGGTATGGATGACCACATTTTGAATACTTATGAAAGTAACATAATTTTTCACTTACTAAATAATTTTTAATTCTTTGCAAAGCTACTAGAACCTTGTCGGCTCCAATAAAATTTGAGCGAGCTTATGAAGCACAGACACGATATAAGACTTGGATAAAGGGATACAATGACTTTTCAAAAATAAGACCACTTACTAGACACGTTAAATAAATTATTTATTAAAATTTGAATAAAAATGATCAAACATAAGTGACGGTATCTCTACTTTTAGTGATTTTTTCTTCATATATTTCATAAATATTTAAGAGATTAATTAAAAAAATCAATTTAAAGGTAAAGACATAGACAATTATTAACTTAATCAAAATAATTAAATGCATTTTAAAATAACTAATTAGTTTGTTTTAAATTTTTTACTAATATTATGCAAATTTATAACTATAAATAAATAATAAATTTATAAGATCAAAAAAATATTATGAATTAAATTAAAAACATTATGGTAAATATATATAACGATCCCCGCGCACGCGAGCGGCCACTCGACTCGCCGGCGGCCGCGCGATGTCGCCCGTGAGCGTGGATCGGGAGGAGAGAAAGAGAGGAGAGGTACAATGGTAATTTAAAAAAAAAAATTAATAATAAAAAATTAAAAAGGCCCATTTGATAGTTTATTAAAACTCAGGGACCACGATGTTATAATTTTAAAAACGTGAACCTGTGCATAATTAAGTGTTAAACTCAAGGACCTGGGTGTAATTATCTCTTAATTTAATAATAGATCTAATGTTAAAAATAAAATGGATAAGATAAATAAAAAGACATCTTCATTCCTATAAATATAGCGATGCACTTAAGTATGCATGCGTAAATACGCTAATGAATTATAAAAAATGAGAATAAGTAAATAATTGATAAAACAAGTAAGATTGAAAGACAATAAACATAATAAAGCATTCTCCTGAAGTGCGATGGGTGTCTCTCACGTGTTCAAATGTGTTCACATACATTTTGTAAATAAAAAAAAAAGATTAGATCTATTTTGTTAACATACCTTCTTGCTTGTGAATCTCGATTGGTCGATTAACATGGTTTCTACGGCAGTTGCATCGTCGATATCATTCACATCTCCAATAATGCGCAAAAACAATCGGACAGGTACTTCGTCAGACCAGCCAAAAAAAAAAAGAACCATCACTGAAGAAATGATATAGAACCAGGAGGGGGAAGGGGAGAAGATACACAAAAAAGAGGAGATGACTGGCAGAAGGCCTAGATATACTGTTTCAAGATAAAGATACTATATGAAATAAAGTCTAAGCATCAAATCAAATTAAAGGAAATAATAAATATAAAAGTAGAAAGTAAAAGAATGATGGGGTTTTTATATACAGGACATGAAATTTACATGAAATTACGCATTTCACCATCAATTCGTAAATATTACCACTATCACACCATATTCATTTAAATTTTACGCATATCTCACATAATTTCACATATTTCATATACTTTATAATATTAATAATGTAAATTAAATAACATTAATTCTTAAATATTTAAAATTCTAAATATATTATTTTTTATTTTTTACGTATACCGCATCATTTTCTTACTTCAATTAAAAATTATAGTCATGTGGTTTAAATTCCGGCAACCCTACTGGAAATTCATAAAAATATTTAAATTGTTACTTCATAATAAATTAAATTTATTGATAGTATTTATTAATATATTAATAATATAGGTTAAGGATCAAGGTCAATTTAAGAAATGTGAAGTTCACCACATACAAGGAATATGTGTGAATATGTGAAAATGCGTAAAATTTAAATAATATGGTGGTGATATGGTAAATATTTATGAATTGATGATGAAATGCGTAATTTCGTGTAAATTTCATGTCCTGTATGTAAAAACCCCAAGAATGATTGATGGTGATATGTAGATAAGAAGCTAAATTCGTTGTCACATAATTTCCAAAGACTTTTCTACCAAATGGGATACGAAGATGTCTCTATCAAAAATCATAGAGCTATCCCTAAGAGAATGGGCAACCAATATCCAAGAGTTTGGACAATTGCATAGGACTCTGTATCATACCTGCAATAATGCAAATTGTGAGAACAATTGATTGTCCTTTCTGACTAAAAGCTTCTCTTATATCTAACACTAATGCATGACAAGCCACCTTGAAAAAAATTAGTATAAGCCTAGATGCTTAAGAGTGTGGGCATTACAAGGGGGTTCAGGTGCTTCATCCATTTTCAGTTTTATCTACCGAAAGGCTGAACCCTGGGGTTTGCGGGGTTCATGGTTTACGGGGTTTTACGTTTACGTGGGTTTACGTTGTTTTACGGGGTTTACCTTTTATGCTCTTTTACAGATTTTACGGGGGTTTTCAGGATTTACGGGGTTTTCTAGGTTTTTATGACGTTTTACAATTTTTACAGGGTTTACGGGGTTTTAAGGGGTTTACAAGGTTATTCGGGGTTTACGAGGATTTCGAGGTTTACCGGGTTTTCGGGGTTTACGCAGTTTACGCGGGTGTACGGGGTTTACGTGGTTTACAGGGTTTACGGGATTTACGGGGATTACGCGGTTTACGGAGTTTACGGTTTGTACGGGGTTTACAGGGATTTCGGGGTTTACAGGGATTTCGGGGTTTACCGGGTTTTTGGGGTTTATGCGGTTTACGCGGTTTACGGGGTTTATGGGGTTTTCAAGGTTTACGCGGTTTACGGGGTTTACGGTTTGTACGGGGTTTAAGGGGTTTACGGGGATTTCTGGATTTACCGAGTTTTCGGTTTGTACGCAGTTTACGCGGGTTTAGGGGGTTTACGCGGTTTACGGGGTTTACGCGGTTTACGCGGTTTACACGGTTTACACTACGGTTTGTACAGGGTTTACGGGGATTTTGGGGTTTACCGGGTTTTCGGGCTTTACGCGGTTTACGCTGGTTTACGGGGTTTACGAGGTTTACGGGGTTTACGGGGTTTACGAGGTTTACGGGGTTTACGCGGTTTACGGGGTTTACCTGGATTTCGGGATTTACCGGGTTTTCGAGGGTTTACCAGGTTTTCGGGGGTTTACGCGAGTTTATGCTGTTTACGCGGTTTATGGGTTTACGGGGTTTACGCGGTTTACGGGGTTTACGGGGTTTACCCTGAAAACCGTGTAAACCCCGCAAACCCAGCCCCCGAAAATTCCGCAAACCCCGCAAACCCTACAAATCCCGAAAACCCGGTAAACCCCGAATAAACCCGTAAAACGTCGTAAAAACTCGGAGAACCCCGTAACCCCGAAGAACCCCGTAACCTCGAAAAACCCCGTAAACCCCGAAAAATTCGTAAACCCCCGTACAAACCGGAAACCCGTAAACCCCGTACCAACTGTAAACCCCGTACCAACCGTAAACCCCGTACCAACCGTAAACCCCGTACCAACCGTAAACCCCGTACCAACCGTAAACCCCGTACCAACCGTAAACCCCGTACCAACCGTAAACCTTGTACCAACCGTAAACTCCGTATCAACTGTAAACTTTGTACAAACTGTAAAC
>KZ451939.1:3513191-3537760 GCA_002786265.1 Apostasia shenzhenica | reverse complement strand
ATATGGTGCTGAATGCTGGCCTGCAAAGAAGAATCATACAAATAAAATAAATATTGCAGAAATGAGGATGTTAAGGTGGATGTGTGGATATACACGAAAGGATAGAATGAGAAATGAGTATATCCGAAAGAAAGTTGGTGTTGCACCAATTGAGGATAAACTTAGAGAAAGTCGGCTTCGATGGTTTGGACATCTAAATCGCAGGCCAATTGAAGCTCCAGTTAGAAAAATTGAGTTACTGGATTTTCCCATGTACAAAGAGGAAGAGGGAGACCAAAGAAGACATGGCAAGAAACTATAAGGAGTGATCTTAGTTACTTAAACTTAGATAAGAATTTGGTAACTGATAGAGCGCAATGGAAACAAAGGATTCATGTAGCCGACCCCACCTAGTGGGATTAACGCTTGGTTGTTGTTGTTGTTGTTGTTGTTGTTGTATTCATTCTACAATTAAATAAATATAAATGGTTTAATTTAGATGATTTTTGTTTGGGGAGATTTATATAGAGGATACTTTGATTATAAAAAATTATGTATCTCATCCTCAAAAATAAAATATTATATATATCACATCAAAGTCTTACAAAATTATATATTTCACATAATTTTTTTTAAATTTGAATTAAATTTTGTTTACATTTTTATGAAATTTATTCTATTATATGTAATTTATAAGTTTATAATAGAGATTTTTGTTTACTTAAATTGAATTTAAAGTAAATTTTATATATATTAATTTATAAAAATTTTAGTGTTAAGATTTAAGTTTTTGGACTTAATTTTTAAGGTTTAAGTAATCTAAGGCATAAGAATAATATTTTAGATTATAAGTTAAGATTTTAAGGCTTTAGATTTATAGTATAATGTAATTTTATAAAAAATAACGTAAACTTTTAATTTTGTAAGATCTTTATTTGATTTACATAAAATTATAAATTTTATTCATCACAAGTCGTGTTGGATATAAATTTATTATACCTTAACAAGTCAAGGCACGTTGGATGAGTTTTGAGAAAAATTATAATCCCAAGATTTTGAAAGTGATTTTAAAAAGTATAGAAAAATCATAACTATGAATAAACTATAAGGACTTCAGAATATTTGTATTAATATTATTCATTTTGATGCTATTCAGATGCCATGATATTCATATATTATCTTTTAATTAATAATTTTATAATTTTTTAAAAATTATTTAAAATTATCATTAATTTAAATAATTATTTTCTTTAAATAATATAATGTTATATTAAAATAATTTTGAACTAAACTCTCCTTCCATTTAATCTGTCAGGCGTTCACTGAAATCTAAATTTTTTAATATATTTAATATCAAATTCTTTAATCTAGATCATAAAAATTGTATAAATATTATAACTTTTATTATAACATTTATACTATTATTTTGCCATATTAGTTTTAATTTTTATAACTATTAAAATTTAATTATTAAATATATATATATATATATATAATAATTAAAATTGTCTCATTTTAGTAATGTAAAATAAGTGTATTTATACATATGTTATACAAAATTTTAAATATTATACTATTATTGAAATATATATTATTGTATAATTTAAATTTTGAAGTTAATATTTAAAATTGTCAATAATATATTGGTAATTATTCCTTTACAAATTTTTTTAAAAAATAAAAGGTTACCAGTAGGAAGGATTTTATGATTCGCCGGCTTAGCTTAGGGTTGTCGTCTCTAAAATGTTGCAGAAGCGCATCCAAAATGTCTCCTTTCTCGCCATTCCCCTGTTCCTCCAGCCGGCGGTCAATAATCCGATCGAAGATTTCAAAAATCTTCCTGAAATGAGCCGCGTTTCGTCGCCGGCAGCCGTGGGGGTCGACGGCGGCCAGCACCGGGAAGAAGTCGGCGAGGTTCGGCTTCCCGGCGTCCTCCATGATCCCCCAAACCAAATCCCTGAACTCCTGGCTGGAATCAGAGTTCAGATCAACCATGTCAATGGAGAAGCAGGTCGTCGATATCAGATTCAGCACCGTGCAGAACGCCGCCCGGCCGACGTCGACGGCTTTGTTCGACTGCCCCTTGATGTAGGACACGAGATCCCGAACCTTTTGCCGGCGAAGCCTCTGGTTGGCGTCGAGGCTCTGGCAGTTGGAGAGATGGGTTCTCATCAGGGAGCGGAGGAGCTTCCATTCTCTGTTCGGGGGAAGCCAAGCTTGGGAGACTTCGTGGTGGCCGAGTACTTTGATGGCGGCGGGCAGATGGCGGCCGGAGAGGACGCGGTCTTTGGTCTGAAGGGCTTCTCCGGCGAAGGTGGAGGAGGAGATGACGACGGTTTGGATCTGGCCGAGCTTGAGGGCCATGACGGGGCCGTAGAGCTTGGAGAGCTTCGCGAGGGAGCGGTGGGGAGAGTGGCCGAGCTCGAGTAGATTTCCGAGAACCGGGAGGGGGGTGGGCCCCGGAGGAAGCGGGCGGTCGCCGGAGGAACGGTTTCTGCCTGCCGCTAGGAGCAGGAAGGTGACCCCGGCGATGATCGCCGGCCATAGGACGGCTTGAATTAGCTCCATCGACTGGTTAGCAGCAGATTAAGAAAATTAATTGAGAAATTTGACACCGAAGCCGTACATTGATCACCCATTTTATAAGCATGTGGCCACCGGCCAGCCAGACTCCATTGTGGCTCAAACTTCACCATGATTTTATTTAATTTAAAATTTAA
Source organism: Apostasia shenzhenica (assembly GCA_002786265.1). NCBI lineage: Eukaryota > Viridiplantae > Streptophyta > Magnoliopsida > Asparagales > Orchidaceae > Apostasia > Apostasia shenzhenica. Next base: position 3,535,061 of record KZ451939.1, on the reverse strand, counting down.
AATAACTTTTCAAAAATTTTAATATTAATTATTAGATATACATTATATAATTTAATTATTTTTTAATATTTTTAATTAAACTTTAATTATATGAAGTTAAAGTAACGTTATCAAATTTTGCTATCAAAAGTTATAATAAGAGGTTTGGATAACCTATTAAATAAATCAGATATAGATTTTTATATCACACATTTATTTAATTTATTTTTTAACCTAATATATTTAAATCTGATCTTAATCCGATCTATTTATTAAATAAATGTGTGATATAAAAATTTATATATGATTTATTTAATAAGTTATTCAAACTTGCTATATCACACATTTATTTAATAAATAGATCGGATTAAGATTAGATTTAAATGTATTAGATTAAAAAATAAATTGACACATCGTTAATTCGAAATATCACCTCTACTTTGAATGATGGTGTTCAAGCTTTATCACTCTATCAATTTCTTAAAAACGGACAATAACTATAACGATTACTCTCAATTTTGAAGAATATGATACAACTCACACCAAAATAATTATTTTTTGGGTGAAAAAATACTTACTTGTGGTGAATTGTATTATTGAGCAAAATTGATAGAATGAAATTAAGTAAGAAATATAATTAATTTAATTTCAGGGCGACAAATGTATATTTTAGATAATTCAAGTGATTGAAATATAAATTTTTATTTTTGAGATTAAATAAGTAAAAAAAGGCAATTTTAGGTTTAGATAAGAGAAAAAATATTTTATTTTATAAATTTAATAAGAAAAAAAATTAGTTTAGTATTAAGAAGCGTGAAAATGTGAAATAAAATTAATTCTAATATTTGTATTTGTGTTGCATGTGAAATAAAATTGATTTTTGTAATTAAAATTTTGGTTGAATAAAAGAAAAATTCAAACTAAACAAGCTTTTAAGGTGAATATTTCTTTTAAATTGAAATTTATTTATTTTAATTAATTTTAACTCATATATATATATTTCATATCCTTATAATTCTCTCTAAGCAAATATAATTTTAACTGAATTCATATTACGAATTTTATTATAATTTCATTTATAACAACTTACCTTAATTATATTTTATATCTAACAAATTAATTATTATTATACACAAATTAAATATATAAAATAATTTTTTACTTTTTCCTCCTTCCCCTTCTCCTTCCTCCTCCTTCCTCCTTCCTCCTTCCTCCTCCCCTTCCCCTTCTTCTTCTTCCTCTTCCAAGCGCACGGCAGAGAAGTGGAAATCAAAAAGAATTCTTTTGTTGTTATCCAAAGTGAAATAATTATATTTTAGTTCCTATAATTTCACATTCTTATAAATAAATATAAAATTATTATTTTTAGATCCAATTTTTCTTATATAAAACTCAACTTATTTTTTAATATTTTTAAATTTTATTTTGAGTTACACAACACTATCAAAATATTTATAATATTATTTTAACATATCAATTTTTTTCTTTAATATACTTAATATAATATTTAACTAAATATTTTAATCAAAACTTAAAATTAAAAAGCTTAATAACATGAGTTATCTAACTTTTCCTAATATATATTAGATTAGAAATAATCGAGCCTCTTAATAGCATTTTTTCAATTTAAAATTAATGAATATGATTATCAATTTGTTGTCTAAATAACACTAATGCCCCTTTAAGCAAATAAAATTACAAAAATAGAATTTCCGAAACAAAAAGTAAAAATATAAGAATTATAAATTCCACATTTGATTTAATTTTAATTTTATTTTGTTTCCTTTCTCTTCATTTTTTTTATTATTTAAATTCAAATAATAAAACTAATAATTCTTATAAATAGCAAAATAAATTCTCAAATTTTTAATATGTGATTTTTAACGCTTGAATTAAAATTTCTGATTGCGATGTGATGCAAATCTCGTGAATCACTTAAACTAATTTGTTGTTAATTAAAAAAATCAAAAATAAAATTTTTGTTATCTCATTGAATTAGTTGGAATTTGGCACCACCTTGGCTGGCAAGATAAAAAGATATATATTTTTAATGGAAAAACAATTTTTTGGAAAAAGTCTATAATATATTTGAAAAGATTATTAAATTAAGCATTAAATCTTAATTAATTTATTAATTAAGCTTCAATTAAATTTAACTATCAAAATAGGCACCTCTGTTAACCATCATTATATTTGAGTCACCCACAGGTTAAATAATAATGGACATATTTGCGTGTTATCATAAATTAAAAGGTTAATTTGATTAATTTAAAATTTAAAATGATCAGATTGAATATAAGGCTAAATTAGAAACACCCAAATATAATTAAACCATTTATTCTATTGAGCCAAATAAATTCACAGAATTTGAGACTTCATTGGCATGTTCAGTTATACGATGAATTGCATATAGGGTCCTATAATTTGGCCACATGTGCAGTAATGTTTCTCAAATTTCAGATGACAGAAAGATCCATTTGAAATTTATTAGAGACTTAACTGCATATAAAGCTAAATAAAATGGACCTAATTGCAATTTATCATTACAATAATTAAATAACTTTTGTTCCCGCATAGACTAAAGTCCATTGGTCCTTTTGTGCGGATAACGACACCAATAATTTCAGTATTTAGTCATAATTTAAACCTACATGTAATTAAGATTTATTAGTTTTTTAATTAATTACGTTGAAACCTTAATTTAAAATAATATACAAATAAATTTATTTCTATTAACAAAGGGATTTAATGGATATTATTTTCTCTGATTAATAGAACGATTTAATTAATTTTAAAAATATATTAATATTTTAAATAATATAATATTCAATTTTATGTAATAATTGTAATAAATATTTTTATTAATATCAAATATTTTATTTACATATTATCACAAATTAGAAGATTAATTAATTTAATTTGAAAATTATAAAAACTCAATTATATATAAATTAAAATTCAAGAAATTTAGTTACTTTTAATTCTAAAAAATTTTAAATTTAGTTAACACCTCGGAAGTGAAGCTGATATTATAGTCATTATTCTGATCCATATAAATGCTTATATTTATATCTACTGAAATAATTATAACAAAATGTTTGTTTGCAAAAGACTAACTTCAATAAAATTAAATTAAACTTAATTAAATAAAAATATTTCTTATTAAAAGTATGAATAATAATAAAAATAATAATTATGATATCGAGACATATTAAAAATATGATATAAATTAATTATTATTTTAATATACATATAAAATATGACATAAAATTAATTAATTATTTTAAATTATATATAATATAAAATATAATTAATTTTTAATATTATATATTTTATTAATAATATGATATAGGTAGTTAAAATTCTTTAATCAAATTTTAAATTTGATATCTTGCAATTCATATCTTATATGAAACAATAATAACTCTATAAAGCAATAAAATATTTTATATGAAGCCAAAAAAAAATTTATAAAATTCAGAAAATAAATATACAATTAAAGATGGTAGATAAGCTAATTTGAATTTTTTAAAATACCTTTATTCCTTTTAACAATTACTTTTATGCAACAGAGCGCGTCTCTCTCCCTGCTTTCTCCCGTCCACCGCCTATTGTTTTCCTCTCTCTTCTCTCTGCTTTCTCTATCCTGCCGCCTTCCCTCTCTCTCCTCTCTCTCTCCCCTTTCTTAATAACTAATGAATTTAATAATTTACATTATATAATTCAGAGTGGTACGGAATGCTGGAATTTTTAAATTTTCAAAATTTCTTACAAATTTTAATTGTTATTAAATTAAAAATTATTATGTAATTAAAATTTAATATTTATTAAATATTATGTAATAAAGAGAGATGACGCGGCTAGAGAGATAGAGAGATGGCGGTTGGGGAAGGAGGAGAGAGCGAGAGATTTAAATTATAATTTTCATTTATCCTTTCTCCGCTCTCTCTCTCTCTGCTTTATTAATAACTAATAAATTTAAATTATATAATAAATAATAAATTTAAATTACATATTATTTAATTTTTAGTTTAATAATTTATAGTGGTACAGAATGTTGAATTTTTTAACTTTTCAAAATATTTTTATAAATGTAAATTATTATTAAACTAAAAATTACTAATATGTAATTAAAATTTAATTATATATTAAATATTATGTAAAAGAGAGATGACGCGGCTAGAGAAATAGGGCAGTTGGCGAAGGAGGAGAGAGATAGAAATAAGGCGGTGGATAGAGAGAGAGGAGAGAGAGGGTGAATGGAGAAAGAGAAGAGAGAGACGTAAATTATAATTTTTATGATTAATAATATTTTTAATAAAAAAATAGAGATTAAATTATTATAATTTAATTAAATCATTACTTAAAATTTTAAAAATTGTATTTTTTTTATTTTAAGTTTTATAATTTTTAAAAATTTAATTTTAATTTTACTATTTTCTCAAATAGAATCTAAAAAACATATAATTTTAATTTTAAAATTAAAATCTTAAAAATTAATTTAATTTATTAATTTTAAATTATATTTTTTTATTACAAAGATAAATTTAATTTGATACTAATATTTTTTAATAATAAGATTCTTAACAGCAGTTAATTTTAAAAATTCAAACAATAATACAAAAATTTAAATTTTTTAATTTCATTTATTTTTAATTAAAATTTTCAAAATTTAAAATTAAATTTTAAGTTTAAATTATTAATTTTATATCAATTTACTTGTATTTTGAATTACATTTTAGTAATTTTTAAAAAATATATTAAATACTAAAAATTATTAAAAATAATATATATGTAATATTTATTATTTTTAATGTAAAATATTTAATTTTTTATTTAAATTTTAGAAATTTTATGTAATTGAGAGGTAGGACTACTAGAGAGAGACAATAAAAGGAGGAGAGAGAGGGAATGGTGGGCGGCAGGAGAGAAAGCAGAAATAATTATATAAATTAATTTTTTTTATTTTTATTATATAATTTAAATAATCTGTATAGGAGAGAGATGAGACGGTTGGAGAAACTCGAGAGAGGAGAGAGGAAGCAAAGAGGAGAGAGGAGAGGTGATGGAGGCAAGTAGGGCTGTTTATTGGACCGGTTCGACCCGGAACTGGACCGAAACCGGTTCAGTAAGAACCGGTTCGGTCCAGAACCGGTTGAACCGGACCGGTTCTAACCGGATCCGGGCCGCAGAACCGGTCCGGACTGGTTCTGTGCAAGCAGAACCGGTTATCCGGTTCGGAACCGGACCGATTCATTTTTTAAAAAAAAATTGGGTATTTTCTTTTCTCGAGCACGGGTTTTCTGGTCAAAGTTTATCTTGTCATGGTAGCCTGCTCCAGTTCCCTTCCAAAACTTTCGTTGGGAATTCCAAAGACTGAAAGAAGAGAAAAAGAAAACAAAATGTCACGGATTCAAATCGTGTCATCCCTGCCTATTCTTCCTCTTATGCCCAGAATTCATTGAGTCCCCGCCCCCATGTTATCTGCCAGCTGCAGATATTATTAAAAATAAATAAAAATAAAAAATAATTGAATGGTCATTTGGCCGTTTGCAATTGCAAAATATCAAATGACCGTTTTAAAATCTAAAATGACTGTTTTAAGGTCATTTTAGACTTTTTAACATGTATTGAACTTTTTATAAATAGTACAAATTTTGTTATGATAATTCGTACAATTTTCATCAAATTTTTCTGTTTTTCTGCTCTGTTAAAAAATCTGTGAACACGTTTTAATGGCTTCCCAACGTCGATTCTCTGGCGGCTCTTCCTCAAGTCGCCAAGGGAATGTTGATCTGAAGTATGTTCCGCAACTCGATCGTCTTTCTGCACTCGGTGAGAACTTTGATAAAACTTCAGAACCTGATCTCGATCTATCTACGGAACATGATCCTGAGGCAATTGAAGATGTTGACACCGGCACTGGCCTGTCAACGCAATCATCAAGTATCTCTAACAAGTCTCGGACGAAATGCAGTAAGGTATGAGATTTTTTTGATTTACAAATTAAACCGAATAGCAATTCGGAGAGACCTGACTATGTCGCTATTTGTAAAATTTATAAAAATCAATATTCATACAAACAAGATGGTACCGGTGGTGGGGCTGGTACATTTAAAAAACACCTAGTTAGATTTCATAAGTTTGATAAAAAAACTTGTCAACCTACTACTATAGAGCCAACCCAAACATAACTCAATCCACAGAGTGGATCTATGCCGTGGACTTTTAGAAATGATAAAGCACATCGAGGTTTAGTTCGATTTGTAGTACGAACCGAACAGTCATTTACTATATGTGAGAAAGAGGGATTTTTAGAATATATTGTTCAATATTTACAGCCTCAATATACCCGTATTTCTAGGCATACACTTAAAAAAGATTGTGTGTCAATGTACGATGAATATAGAAAATCTCTTATCGAACACCTTAGTAATATTAGTTATAGGGTTAGTTTAACATCTGATATTTGGACTAGTATTAGTGGCACGAGTTATTTAGTCATTACTTGTCATTGGATCGATGGACAGTTGGGAATGCAGAAATGAATATTATCCTTAGATGTATTAAATGAGTCTCATACGGGTTCAACAATTTTTTCTTACATTCGCAATGTTTGTAAAATTTATGGTATAGAAAATAAAATTTTTAGTATTACTTTGGATAATACCTCGAATAATAATTCTGCAGTTAATTTTTTACAGCAATTTTTAAGGCTTCCTCTATATGGTTCTCTTTTTCATGTTAGATATACATGTCATATAAATAATTTATGTGTTTCTAGTGCTTTTAATTCCGAACATTTAATTATCGATAAATTTAAGCATGTTGCAAAATAAATTCGTTTAAATTCAAATGTCAGGCGTGAATGGAAACGTGTTTGCGTAAGTGCCGGAATAAATTGTGTAAAATTTCCATTACTTGTAGAAACTAGATGGAATTCACTCCATCGTTTGTTCGAATCACTTTTACCGTACGAAGATTTGCTAACTGCTTTTTACAATTCATATACACTTAATCATGACCTTCAATTATATTCTTTTGATTGGATTTTTTTAAAAAAAGTTTTTGAATTATTGTCCATTTTTAAGGAGTCTACTGAAAATTTTTCAAGTTGTTATTATCCAACTTCATCTATTTTTCTCCCTTATGTTTTTCAAATGTTTCAAAAATTTTTAGAGTTTAGATCAGATCCAATTCTAAAAACTTTTGTTGCTGACATGGAATTAAAATTTAGAAAATATTGAAAAAAAATTCCACTTTTAGATTCAATAGCTGCTATTCTTGATCCTCGTCAGGGAACCAAAGCTATTGAAACGTTTTACGTGAAATATTTTAATTTCTTGGGGAGTAATACTGATGTTGAAAAAGCATCAGTTTTTACAACTCTCCAAGAGTTGTTTTCTCTTTATTACAGTGAGCAGGTTGTGAGCAGGAATGTGGAACATGTGGAAATACAAACAGCAACAAAGAAAAAGCCCGGCATTTTCAACGTTCTTAGGTCGGCGGCAGCAAAAAGATCTGTTGCTACAGATAAAGAAAAAGCAACGGTTGGAGAGCAATCGACAACACAGAATCAAGCCCCTACAAATTTGAACGAGTTGCAATTCTGTTTACATCTCGCGGAGAAATTTGATGATGATATGAGCTTGTTGGAGTGGTGGAAAAGCTCATCAAAGCAATATCCGGTTTTATTTGCTTTGGCACGAGATGTACTAGTAGCACATGCTTCAACTGTATAATTTCGTGGATGAATTTAAGGATAATAGTTCAGAAGAAGAGGAGGAGTACTCGAGAAGAATTCTTTGTAATTACGACGAATAAATTTTTTATGTAAAATATTTGTAAATATTTTCGTTAATATTAATATTAATAAAATTTCTTAGAATTTTTTAATGTTAATTTTATGAGAAATATTACAAAATATATAATTTTTTTTATAAAATGTATAAATAAATATATTTTTTAATTAATTTTTCCGACTGACCCGACCCTACCTAATTATCTGGATCCGTACCGGACTCAGACCGGATCCAATGCCACCTAACCGGTTCCGGACCGGATCCGGAACCGATTGGAATCAGACCGGACCAGCTCCAGGTCCAACCAGACTTGAAACCGGTGGAACCGGACGGAACCGGTCCGGTCCGGTAACCACCCCCAGCGGCAAGAGAGAGGAAGCAGAGAAAAAGTAGAGAGAGGTTGGCGGAGGGAGAGAGGAGAGAAGGGGAGGACCGGAAGAGGTGGGCGGCAAAACTAATTTATATTTAATTATAAATTAATTATTACTATTTTATTAAATATTTAATTTATATTATTCAATCATTAAATTTTATTAGTTTTACACTTTTACTTAATAGATTAATATATAAATATTTATAAAAAAAATTAAAAAAATTATTTATTATGATTAAGTGTAAATTAATATTTTAATAATTTATATTTCTATTTTGAAATATTTTTTTACAAAAATAAAAAAAGTTAAATATATAATTTATAATTTTTATTTAAATTTTATAATAAATATATTTATATTTAAAAATCTGAAAATATATACTAGTGAATTTAAAATAAATTTAAATTGAGATGGTAATAAATGCCTTTTAATTTGATAAAAATTTAAAAATTTAACTGAAGCCGGTACTCATAATTAAATTTTATAAAATTTCTAATTACCTATATCAATAATAAAATGATATTTAAATTTTATATTATATAATTTTTAAAAAAAAATCATACTTTTTTATTTTTATATTTTTAATATAATATTAAAGTCATAAAATTTTCAAGTTAATTCAGCCAATTAATTATAAATTAAAATATTTAATTGTGAGCTAAATTTAATTAATTTAAATTAATTAGTTTTTAAAATTTAAAATTAATTATCAAATTTAATCGAATTAATTAAATTTATTTTTCATAATTATCCTTTGGTCAATTATTTTTTGGTTGTTGAAGATGGTCCATAAACTGAAATTTTCTTTTTTCATTTTTACCCATCATAAATTTTCGAGTTAATTCAACCGATTAATTATAAATTAAAATATTAACTCTTAGTTAAATTTAATTAATTAATTTTTAAATTTTTTAAATTTAATCGAATTAATTAAATGTATCTTTCATAATTATCATTTAATTAATTAATTTTTTGCTGCCTTTTAATATAAATTAACATTTAATTAATATAAAATTAATTTAATAAATATATACAAATAATTTGTTAAATTTTTTTATTATGTCTATTTTTGTTAAAATAGTATAATAAGATTATTTAAAATATATATTGGACAAATTTATTTTATAGAAAATAAATGATCTTTAAAAAAAATTAAAATTTTAATTTTTTTTGTTAAATTATTTTTTATTGATGTAATTATTACATTTAATCTTTAATTTTTAAAAATTTAATAAAAATATTAAATACTTTAAATATATAAAATATAATTTATTAATTATTAATTATTTTTTAGTATAATTAATTTTTCAATTTTTTTAAAAAAAATTATGAAAAACTTTTTATACAAATTTTGCATGGGACAATGCTAGTATATATATAAAGCAGAAATGAGAATTAATTTGATGTTGAACAATGGTGTGCTGAATAATAATATCTCTTGCCCATTTCTCGCTCAGCTTTTTCACCGGCTTTTGTATGCGATCGTCTATTTACACTCAAAAAATTGACGACAATACACAACAGTAATAATAACTAAGCCTTAATTTCATTAGACGGGAACGACTACATGAATTTTTTATTTCTATTGAGCTTTATCAATAACTAAATTTTTATTTAAATTTAAGTAACTAAGATCACTCCTCATAGTTTATTGTCATGTTTTTTTTGTGACGAAGTTACACAATAAATTTAGATTTAATTTATTATTTGTATTTACTGAAGAAAGCATGCATGAACATTATGAATAGAATAAGATTGGATCATCGATATATATCTTCTATTATTGATTTTTCTAAAAGCTAAAAGTATAAAAAAAAATCTGGTGAAATTATCGCATAAAAAGCCTAATTTAATTATAATATTTAGTTTATCCAAAAGTAAATTTTAAAAACACATCAATCTGTGAGATTTGTTATTATTATTATTTGATAGGATCATGTAGATAATTTAAATTATTATTAACATAAAAGAAGGGAGGGTTCTATTAGTAGATAGTGTGAAAGAGTTCTTCGCTAAACTGTAGAGAGAGAAAAGGACTATGAGGAGATATAGGAGGATATTAAATTGCATAAAAAAATAGAAGACACAAAGATTTAGATAGTTTAGAAATATCCTCTTACATTCATTAGCTAAGTCCGATAATATTTCACTGAATACTCAAAATTTACTTAATAAATACAAGTAGAGTGAGATGGAGAATGTAAATGAAGGAGAGAGAGAGAGAGCGAGCTTGAGGGTAAAAAGAGTCTACACGATCTTTTTGTTTAGTTGAATCTCGATATTTATAGCAGCAGTCGGGAGACCCTAGGGGATGGATGCGTCCCTCCATCCAGGCCACATGGGGTGAGTTAGTTGTCTGCAAATCAAGGATCTTGCCATGTTATTTCAAGGTACCGATCTTGGGCAAGAAGATTGGCTCGATCCTCCAAAATGTCAGGATTGACAGTCCAGACGTTGGTTGAGCGGTGATGGCAAGCATCCTTTATTGAAGAGCGGAAGTGACCTTCCGCCCAGAAAGGCAAGCGTAGACCTTCCGTGTATATTCCTCCCACATGCAATCTCCCTAAAATACGGGCAATCAATAAGAGCGAGCGCGACATAGGCTAATGACGGCAAAGGGTAGTTGGCAGTACCGTCATGCACAGATGAGTTGCGCAGGGTTGAAACGGATAGACGGAACCTAGTGCACGGTCCATTGTCTACTAGTTAGAGGCTTGATAGGCCATAGTTCGAACTTAGTGCTTGGTCCATCCAATCGGATTCGACTGGCTTATAATGGTTATGCGTTTGGACATCCATGTAAACAATTATTTTTATTAATTATTTCATATAGACATTTTTCTTTCATTATTTATTTTTTTACACGACTTAAATTTTTTTTTTTTTGTTTGAGCCGATAAGAATTCTATAAATTTATAATTTTTCTTTTACAACTAACATAAATTTTGATACAAAGAATCAGCTTTCTTTTCTACCATAATTAAATTTCAATATTAGATTATTTTTATTTTATATCTCACTCATATTTCAATATTTTTTAATTTTATTTAATATTACATATTATATTATATAATATAATGGGTTAATAGTAATTAGTATGGGTGGCAATTTTTAATCTAGACCTTGAACAGACCGGGCCTAATCTGGTATGAATCGAGCTTATATGAGTATGAGTCACAAACGAGTTGACTCAAATTTGACTAACTAAAATGATTCAGGTACGAGTTAATGGATCAACTCGAATTTAACCTAGTAAGAACCCATTTATCAAAATTAATATATTTTTTATTTTTATAATTAATTTTGACATTAATTGTTTAATTTTTATTAAATAATTTATTTTATGCCTCAATTAAATTTTATGATTATATTAATTTAAAATAAAAAATTATTAAATTTATCAAATTATAATACTTCTAAACTTATAATAATAAGGTTGGAAGATCGGGTAACTCATATATTAGTTAGGTCGGGTACTGGTCTTGATTCAGTTAAGTTTAAATGAGTTGGGTTAATAAAAGGGTTAACTCGAACATAACCTGTCAACCCAATTGCCACCTCTAGAAATTAGGTCCCTCTAATTTGGGTTTATATGAAATTGGGTCCCTCTAATTTTTAAATTAATCAAATTGATCCTATAATGTGCAAATAAATTCTTCACCGCTAACAAAACTATCTAATAACATTTTCTCAAATTATTATAAATCAAATTATTCAATTAATTAACATAATATTATTTATTAACTCCTCCTTTTTATTAATATCCAAAAAAATATATTTTCACACTCTAATAACTATTAACTTTAATATATTTTCCTTTATTAGTATCTCTGTCTTTTTTTTAACATTTGATTGGCAGATTTATTAAATAATTATAAATTAAGTAAAAAGAATTTAACTAAAATCAAAATGTCAATCTTATAAATCAAATTAAAGAGTTTTTAAAATAATAAATCTGCTTGATAATTGATATTACCTAATCGCAGTGGCATGAGGAAGAAGAGTACAGACCACCATTTTGAATGAGAATTTCCTCTTTTCAACAAATTCTCCCAATCCTATTTCAAAAAAAAAAAAAAAAAAAAAAAACTCTCAATCCTCTGCTTCCACTTGGTCTCTTGTTTCAATGAGACTTAAGGATAATTTTATTCAATATTATCTTAAATTTATATTATATAATTATCTTAATATTACTTGAATAATAATTTTAAATTTTTTTATTAAATTATTTACACGTATTATCAAATTAAATAAATTATTTTTTTTAAATAATATAACATAAATTTGATATAACATTGAACAAAATGCCTCCACAATCTCAATTTATAAGAATAAAAAGTCTATCAAATATGATAGTATTGTTGGAAGAATTATCCTGAGGGAGCTCAAGTTGAACCCAATACACAATTGATTAACACTTATTAACCTAAAAGCTTAATCCAATAGGTAAAGCTCATCAATGGGGTTTGTAGAATAATAGGTTGTCAAAGAGATCGAGCTGTTCTTCCATTATATTCGGACGCTGGAAGGGAAGAAAATTTCCAAAGAGAACATACCTAAAGACATAGTTTTGAAGATGAAGCCCAAAGAATTGGATTTGGATTTCCATCACTGTGCAATTCATGCAGCAGAGATGCAATGCAGAAATTCAAGTGAACAAGCTCTAAAATTCGATCTGAGATCACCAGTAATCCGAGCAAGAACAAACCCCATGGCTGAATCGATGAAAACGATTCCTGTCTCTGACGATGATGTCTCTTTCGTAGACCTTCGAAATCAGTTTCATGGCGGAGTGGCAATCGCAGCAAATTCGAAGGTTCTTGAAGACCCGGAGAGGCATCCCAGGCTTCGTGCTGATGAGGCCAAACGCGACAGCGATTCTCTCGCTATGCGACAGCAATGCCTGTTCTCTCTCTTCCCTTTCTTCTCCGTTCTCCAAGCATTCATTAACGGAATGCGGCGCCTGAGACGCCGCATCCGGGGAGTATCCCGCCGCCTGCAATCGCCGAGCGATCTCATCCAACTTCGCGTAAATGTTCTCCGTCTGAGCGTGGGTTTTATCTCCAGCACTGAATCGGTGCACGTCACCGTTGATCTCAATATAGCTCATTCCAGGGCCTTTCTTCTGCTCCTTGTTGTTCTTCTTCATCTGCCGACGAAGCTCGTCGGCCTCCGCAGGCCTCCCGTGGGACAAATACATATTGGAAAGAAGCACGTGGTATTCTCTGCTGTCAGGGTTCATCGCCATGAGCTCTGGTAGCAGCTTCTCCACCAGTTCTAGTTTCCCGTGGAGGCTGCAGGAGGCTATGAGCGAGCCCAGAACTACCTCGTTAGGGGGGATCGCCATTTTTCTGATCAATCTTTCGGCTTCTTCCAAGTGACCTGCCCGACCCAGTAGATCGACCATGCACGCCAGATGTTCGACCTTTGGCGTCAGGCCGTAGACTGATCCCAGCTCACGGAACAGTCTACGGCCATTGTCGACATCGCCTGAGCGACTGCAGGCGCTGAGAAGGCTCACGAACGTGATGTCGTCTGGCCTCAGGGCTTCCTCTGCCATTGCTGAAAACAGAATCAAAGCTTCCGAGCACATTCCGTGCATTGAGAACCCGCTCAACATGGCGTTCCAGGTAACTAGGTTTCTCTCAGGCATTTCATCGAACAACAAATGAGCAAGGTCGATCCTCCCACACTTCGCGTACATGTCGAGCAAAGCGGTGTTCACAACGAGTAGATGATGGCTTTCTGAAAGATCAGTTTTCAGAGAGGTAGCATGAAGCCACTGCCCAACGGCTAGATTGCCGGCCTGAGAGCAAGCGGAGAGGAGGGTGCAGAAGCTAACATGGTTGAGTCTTCTGATGGTAGAGTCCTTGGGGAAGAAGAGCATGTTGGCTAGTAGAGCGAGAGCTTCTCTGGGGAGACCTGATTCGACATAAGAAGCCGCCATGATGGCCCAGGAAACTTCGTTTCTCTCAGGCATTTGGTCGAACACCTCCTGGCCGCTTGTAATTCCCTCGCAACAGAGGCTGCCGGCGAGGATGATGGTCCAAGATACGACGTTGGGGTCGGGAGTCTCGGCGAGGACACGCCGGGCGTCAGCCATTTGGAAACATTTGCCGTACATGTCCATGGCGGCGTTTCTAGCAGGGACGGTGAAGGGAAGCCCGAGCTTCACAATGAAGAGATGGGCCGAAGATCCCGCAGTAATGCAGGAGAGGCGGGCGGCGGCGGAGAGGACGCAGAGGAGAGTGACCTCGTCGGGGAAGAAGCCATCTCGGAGCATGGAGCGGAAGATGTGGATGGCGCGGTCCGGGAGGGCCTGGCGAACATGACAAGAGATGAGTGCAGTCCAGTCAACGGGGGATAGATCGGAGATCGGAATCTCGTGGAAGGATCGGACGGCAGCGGAGGGCGGGCCGACGGCGGCATACATGTGGAAGAGTGCGCCGGAGATGTTCGATGAAATGCCGGAGAGGAGGATGCCGGCTTTGATAAGTGCCGCTTGGAGGCATCGTCCCAGGGCAGGAGACGAGCGACCAAGGGCACATGATCGGAGGAGATATCGGCAGCGAGGATACGAGATCTCCGGCGGCGGCGGGCTAGGCCTGAGTGTTCCATCCCTGACCATGTAGGGCCTCGAATTCATGGAGCAAAGTTTTAATATTGATATCGAACGAGATTTGATGATTTTTTTAAACTGTAACGTTAATTAATTAATTAACAAATTAAGCCATAAACAGAGAAGAACCTTCACCTCCGTGGAGACCGGCGGAGGCGAGGTGGACGGCAGAGGCGGGGCGGGCGAGCGCGACGCAGCAGAGATGGAGGTGGGGCGGGCGAGCGCGGGAATTAGGGTGGGAAATTACATGCAGG
The DNA here is from genome assembly GCA_002786265.1 of Apostasia shenzhenica. NCBI lineage: Eukaryota > Viridiplantae > Streptophyta > Magnoliopsida > Asparagales > Orchidaceae > Apostasia > Apostasia shenzhenica. The sequence continues at coordinate 3,520,033 of KZ451939.1, read as the reverse complement.
TTCCTGGACTTAAGATAACCTTGCGAACTGCGAAATAAATCAAGAAAATTTGGGAATACCTTAAATTTCTTTAAGTTATTTAGAAATTTTCATCCAAGGCCCCAACCCTTCCTTTCACCGGGATATAACACGTAATATTCAAGCTCAAAATAATGCAGGTTCCAACCCAAAATAGGGGGGAACAATGTACAAGATGTAATCCAAAATAGAGTTCAGTAGATAATTCTAGCAGATGAGCATACGTTAATTCAGAAATTTCTCTAATTATAATTATATAATAATCAAGAAACTATCAATCTATGAAACGAGTCAATTTTAAATATCCAGAAATAAATTCAAATGATATCTAGTAGATTTATCAAATGATATTGGGCAACTATATCTCAACAAGTCAGAGCCAGGGTACATGATAACTGGTGTTCTTACAGTAAAATATTACTAATAGCAATTTAATCGTACAGTAATGTTCAGGTCGCACAAGTGAACAAACCAAACAGTCCCAATAACAGGCGTCACTACAAGATCTCGCAAGACATTTGAAATATTTAGTTGATGTTCAGATTTACCTCAAGTCGAGATTCCGTTACCACCGGGATGAGTTAAAGTGACCTAAGCTGATGGTGCCGAGACGGACGAGTGCCGAGGCAGAATCGCTTAAACTGAGCAGGCAGTGAGAAGATAGAGGCGAGGCGGGCGGAGCGCGTCGCCATGGCGCATGGGCGAATTAGACCGTCGAGCAGCAGAGAGGAGGAAGCAGAACGAAGCGACCAGTGGGGCGGCGTCGAGGCCGCCGGCGTCACCGGTGGCCGGCGGATCGGCTGGAGCGGAGGCGGCGGCAAGCTAGCGCCTGTAGGTAGCGCTCATGGGGCGCCGCACGGCGGAGCGGAGGCGACAGAGCTCCACTGTCGGAGCGGCAGCAGCGTTGCCGGCTCTCGCCGGAGGTCGGCGAGCCAGCTGGGGCGGAGGCGGGACAGAGGAGAGGCGAACGGCGGGGCGAGCGGGCGCACAGTTGAGTGAAGGCAGCAGAGCCCCACTGTCAGAGCAGCAGCGACGTCGTCGGCTCCCACCGGAGGTCGGCGGGTCGATTGGAGTGGAGGCGAGGTGGACGATAGAGGCCCGGGGCGAGCGCGACGCGATAGAGATGGAGTCGGGTATGTTCTCGGGAATTAGAACAGGATAGCCAAGAACAAACCCGAACCTGCCTCATTAGCGCCTCAATCCTACTGAACATGCGGAATTAAAGAGGCAAATTGATGATCTATTACAAAAAGGGTTCGTTAGAGAAAGTCTTAGCCCATGTGCCGTTCCGGCCCTTCTTACTCCCAAGAAGGACAACTCATGGCGAATGTGCGTGGATAGCCGCGCCATCAATAAGATTATTGTGAAGTACCGCTTTCCCATTCCCCGCCTAGATGACATGTTAGCTGGAGCCACTATCTTTTCGAAGATTGATTTAAAGAGTGGTTACCATCAGGTCCGAGTCAAGCCTGGGGACGAGTGGAAGACGACCTTTAAGATGAAAGATGGGCTATATGAGTGGATGGTCATGCCCTTTGGGCTGTCCAATGCCCCTAGTACGTTCATGCGTTTGATGACGCAAGTATTACGACTTTTCATTGGCATCTTTGTTGCCATATACTTTGACGATATCTTGATATATAGCCGGACTAGGGAGGACCACTTAGACAATCTTAGCCAAAATTTTCAAGTCTTAAGAGCGAAAAGTTTTTTTGCCAATCCTAAGAAGTGTGCCTTTCTCACTGTTTGTGTAGACTTCCTGGGATTCGTCGTCTCCCTAGACAGTATCTCAGCTGACCCTGAGAAGGTTCGCGTCATATCTGGATGGCCAGAACCTCAGAATATTCATGATGTCCGTAGCTTTCACGGCCTAACTACATTCTACGATTCATATGAGAGTTTAGCACCGTCACTGCTCCTATTACGGACTGTATTCGGAAAGGAGCTTTTAAGTGGACGAAGGCAGCAACAAGAGCCTTCGTTGAAATTAAGGCTCGCATGTCTGCAACTCCTGTTTTATGACTCCCCAACTTTTTCAAAGTCTTTGAGGTATCCTGTGACGCCTCAGGAGTTAGTATAGGTGGAGTCCTAAGTCAAGAAGGTCATCTTGTAGCCTTTTTCAATGAGAAATTAAATGATATTAGGCAACGATACTCCACCTATGATAAGAAATTTTATGCCGTAGTTCAGGCTCTCAGACATTGGAGGCATTATCTCCTACCCCAGGAGTTTACCCTCTATTCCGACAACGAAGCTTTGAGGTACCTGAATTCACAGAAAATGCTCAACCCAAGACATGTCAAGTGGGTTGAATTTCTTCAAGAGTACACTTCCATACTCAAGTATAAACCAGGAATTGAGAATAAAGTAGCAGACGCTTTGAGTCGTCGAGTCTCTTTGTTGACTACGATGAGCATCGAGGCTGTCAAGTTTGATAGGCTAAAGGAGACTTATGTTGATTGCCCTGATTTTGGAGTTATTTACACGACGGTGAGCTCGGGGCTGGCTAGCGAGTACCCAGATTACCTCGTCCATGATGGTTACCTTTTTCACAATCATCGCTTATGTTTGCTTCAGACTTCTGTAAGAGATTTTATGGTCTGGGAACTTCATGCTGGTGGTCTCGCCGGTCACTTTGGGTGAAATAAGACCATTGAAGCAGTTGAGAGTCAATTTTATTGACTAAGTCTAAAGAAAGATGTAGCTCAGATCGTTGCCTAGTGTCGGACTTGTGTTGTTGCAAAACAGCAAAAGCAGAACACCGGGTTATATACACTCTTAGCTATTCCTGATAGACCTTGGCAGGATCAAAGTATTGACTTCGTTCTAGGTCTGCCTCGAACGGTTACATGGCACGACTCAATTTGTGTTATGGATAGGTTTTCTAAAATGACGCATTTTCTTCCCTGTTCAAAGACGTCTGACGCTTCTAAGATAGCTCACCTCTTCTTTGATGGGGTTTTTCTCTTGCATGGGCTGCCTAAAAGTATAATTTCAGATAGGGACGTAAAATTTACAAGCTATTTTTGAAAGACTCTCTGGCATCTCTTAGGAACTAAGTTAAAATTCTCAACCGTTTATCATAGAGATTTTTATGTCAGGTTCGGTAATTGATGCCAGGTTTTTTTTTGTTAAGTAGAAGTCGCCTAGTAGTCAAGGTACTTTTATTAGATAGAAGTTGTCTGAATAACAGGCAACTTTTGTTATATAAAAATCACGTCACAGAAGTTGCCCATTTTTCGAACAACTTCTATGTTATTTTTTTAAAAAAATAATTGTTATTTGAAAAATATAATTTTAAAATTCATAAGTAAAAAAATAAAAGTAATTATAAAAATAAATTAATAATAATTGAAAATTTAAAAACAATTTTTTATTAATTACTAATTAAATAAATCCGATCATATTAATAAAAATTTATAATTAAAATTATATTATGTAAACTTGTTTTAAAATATATTTATTATGAAAAAATAATAATATAATTATAATTAATTAAAATATTAATTTAGAATAGTTATAATTTTTCATAATATAATTATTTATAGTTAAATCTTTAATTTAAAAATTAATATTAAATCTTATTGTTAATCTTATTAAAATTTGAAATAATTTATATTACTATAATATATATTATTTTTTAAAAAAATTATAAAATGAAAATAAACAAATTTTTTATTGAAAAAGGTGAAATTTTAGAAATAAATCTTAAAATAAATTTTGAATAAAATAAAATTAAAAAAAAAATAATTTTAATAACAGCTTAAATTCAAAATTATAATTTATGTTATTTTTAAATTTTAGTATTATTAGTTAAAACAAGATTAAGGTTTTTTAATTGTCATATAAAATTTTTAAATAAAAATACTAAATAAATGTTTATATGTAATGTTATAATAAGATTAAATATTAATTTTTAAATTAAATTTTTAAGTATAAGTATTTTCATAAATAATTATTTTGTGTAAAATTAGAATTATTTTAAGTTAATAATTTAATTAATTATAATAATATTATTATAATCACATTATTAATTTTTCATAATCTGTATTATTCTAAAATAAATTTGCATAATATAATTTAAATTATAATTTTTATTTTTATTTTTTTTACTTATATATTATTAAAGTAATATTTTTTAGATAATATTTAATATTTTTAAAAAAATAATATAGAAGTCGCCTAGAAAATGAACAACTTCTGTGATATGCTTGCTTCCCTGACTTCACTGATTTGGAAGTGATTTGAGCAACAAGCAACCTTTTATATCACAGAAGTCGCTTGTTATCCGAGCGACTTTCATATAATAGAAGTCACCTAACAAATGGGCTAATGGAAAAAACTTGAAGTTATTAAAAACATGTTTCATTTATTTATTTTTTTAAATTACAATAATTTGTTAAGTAATTAATTAATTAATTATACTTGTTTTAAAAAAATCATCAATGTAATTTAAACATAAAGTTTTATTTTTGTTTCATATTTAAAAATTTATATTAAAATAAAAAATTGTTAATAGGATTATTTTAAAAATGATAATCTTGATTTTAGACTATTAAATTTATTATGAGAATTTGTAGGAGTAAAAAAAAAATTATAATTGGCTTAAAGCTCAGAAACTTTATATTTTTTTTCAGTGATTTATTCCCGTGCCCCTATACCTAAAGCCTACCAAGAGCCTCTCATTCTCCGGTTGATTCTAATTTACTCAAATAGACATCACTTTGGCGATCACTTCTCGCCCTCTTTGATATTGGGTCATCACAAGCACAACTTCTATCTAGTTTGTCTTCGAATCATATCATATTGTGAGAAATTAACTCTGATACCACATTATAACATCATAATACAAATGTAAATATTATTTTTTAATGAATTAGTCGGTTAGGAAGCACGTAATGTGAATATTTTTTAAGAGACCACTTATCCTATTATTGCTCTAGCTTAACTATATTTAATTATAAAATTTTTCATCATTAATTATAATTTTTTCTCAAAAAATATCTATCATTTAGGATCATATTATTTACTTATATGATTTAGAAACTTTCATCTTTTTTTAACGTGAAATAATTTAATTTATTTTTATGCCCTATCACCTACAAGCTTGCTAGAAGCTGCTCATTCTCTAAATAATTTTAATTCATTCAATTATTAATTACTATAAATAATTTGAGGGCCATAAATGCAATACACTATAATAGCAGGTATTTCTCTTTTTTCTTATTAAACAAGAACTTTCGTTATTTAAATCAATGTATTTCTTTACCCAAATTAAAATTAACTTTAGAGTTATCTTATTAATTTTAATCTAATATATTACACCATACATAAAATAAATTATATTTTATATTATATACATATTTTATTTCAAAATAAAAATTAATTTTATTTAACATTTTAAACATATCAAAATAATAACTTACATCACACTCCTTATCTATTCTAACATAATAATTAATTTTAAGTTAAGGATAATATCGAGTAAACTCATGATTTAAAAAATAAATTCTGAGATTAACATTAATCTTCTTTCTAATTAAAATATAACATTAAATATTATTTAAAAAAAATTAAAACTAATATTATACTCTCTCCTCTATCTTGCTTGTCCTTCAATCTCCTCCAACGTTGCCACACGACTGTCGGCACCATCGCGCAGATGGGCGAAAGAGTAGTGTAATGCCATTGAAAATTTTTTAAAATCATAAACCTACTTAATATTACGCTCTAACATAAGGGCCTAAATGATTTAATTTTATTTTGCATTATACATAATTCTTAATAAAAAAAATATTTTTATCTAAATTTAACTTTAATATTATTAAAATTAATTTTTGCAAATAAAAACACACAAAAAGACTTGTACTTCGAAGAATCTTTTATGGCCCAAAAGTGCTAAAATGTTAGCCACCAACAAGACTAATAGATAAATTGCTGAGGACATTTCAGTAAGAACAATGTCATTGCAGATCCAAAGAAATGCTAAAAAATATTGAAGTCCTTAAATTTTTGCGGGATAATGATGCCACGTAAATAAAAAAATTATTTTTACTTATATGATAACGGTATTACATAAGAAATACTAATTAGTTTTAGTATTTTTTTATGGGAAGGACTTTTTACACTCATACAATAACAACAACCAAGCCTTAATCCCATTAGGTGAGGTCGGGGTTACATGAATCCTTTGTTTCCATTACGATCTATTAATTAACAAATCCTTATTTAGGCCTAAGTGAATAAAATCACTCCTTATTGATTCTTGTCGTATCTTCTTTGGTCTCTCTCTTCCTCATTGTACATGGATAAAATTCAGTAACTCGATTTTTCTAATTGGAGCTTCAATCGGCCTATAATTTACATGTTCAAATCATTTAAGCCGACTTTCTCTAAGTTTATCCTCAATTGATGTAACCTAACCTTCTCGCGAACATACTCATTTCTCATTCTATCATTTCATGCATACCTATACTAACATTACTATTTCTATAACACTTATTTTATTTGTATATTTTTTTTTGTAAGTTAATATTTAATACTATATATCATTTTTTTAAGACTTTTTACACCCATGCTATAAAGTATAAAATAGTTAAAATGCTGCTTTTTACACGCCGTTGCCGGGTCCCAAGTCCCCATTGAGAAATGCGGAGGGTTGCGTTAGGTAGTCGACAGCCAGCGTAAAACTTGTCGAATCAATCAATATGGTGCTGAATGCTGGCTTGCAAAGAAGAAACATACAAACAAAATAAATGTTGCAGAAATGAGGATGTTAAGGTGGATGTGTGGATATACACGAAAGGATAGAATGAGAAATGAGT
>KZ451939.1:3490491-3513181 GCA_002786265.1 Apostasia shenzhenica | reverse complement strand
AGAAAAATTGTGTTACTGAATTTTGCCCATGTACAAAGAGGAAGAGGGAGACCAAAGAAGACATGACAAGAAACTATAAGGAGTGATCTTAGTTACTTAAACTTAGATAAGAATTTGGTAACTGATAGAGCGCAATGGAAACAAAGGATTCATGTAGCCGACCCCACCTAGTGGGATTAAGGCTTGGTTGTTGTTGTTGTTGTTGTTGTTGTTGTTGTTGCTTCTAGCACGTTTATTACATAGTACATAATACATGTTACAGAAGACTTATTATTATCATCGGCATCATAGCAGACAGAAACAAGCAAAGAGTTCATGATGGACAGCAGTACCTGTGAAAGGCACGAAGATGGAGTCCACCATCAATTTGGAGGGTCAACATGGGCCTGTAATTAACTGCTCTATCCTCTGAAAGCTCCATTTTGAAGTAGTAGAGAAGAGTAGCAGCGAAGATCTTCATCTGTCGATAAGCGAAATCCTTTCCCAAGCAGATACGGGGGCCGGCCTAGTAGAGAAAGAATATGAACAGGCATTAAACACGACGCAAATTACTGGTTTTGATGCTTGCAGTATTGAATGCCGAAGTAAGATTTCGAACTCTAGTAGAACAATCAAATTTAAAAGATGAAAAAAAAAATGTTACCTTATTCTATCTTTGAATGAATTTCAAGGCTTTGTACAACTTGAAAGAAATTGCAATGGACCAAAAAAAAGTTTATTTAATGAGTGTTTAGTTCATTGTTATTTTTGGTGTCATGTTAAGTAATCTAGATGTTATGACATCTAAATGTGATCTTTTGATTAATGATTTTATAATTTTATAAAAGATTATTTATAAATATTATTAAATTAAATAATTATTTTCTCTAGATAACATAACATAACACTATAATAACATTGAACCAAATGCCCCCTTAGTTTAAAAAATAGTACCTTGATGATAAAAAAAAAAGTACCAAATAAAGACAATTATAAGTGAAATCACAGTTTCCATACACCATGCAACTAGCTAAATACAAGCTAAATATAAGGATGTATGTGGGTTTTCCCTCTAAGACCTAACTGGGTCAGGAGGATAACAAAGAAGATGATTGAACTTCTCTATTCGTCTTCTTTAAATCATATTCAGATACATAGTTTTTGGGTTTGTAGGTCTTATCAAAAAATTTCCATGTGCTTCTCTCTTTTGTTAGTGAAAACACATTTTAGAAACCTCCAAGTGTCCCACTTTGCACGTCTTTCTAGAGTGTCGTTGAATTCAATAAAGTAGAAGACCCCACGAAGTGATCTTTAACTCACTTTGTAGACATTGGAGTACACCTTCTATAAGGGTTTCTTTTTACTCTTCGAAGGTAGTCTAATAAAGGGTGCCCTTGTCTACTTCCGTATAAGAAAATCAACAAATTAATCAATTTTACCTTGCATGGTTTTGAGTACCAGTTATATTTTTAATAATCAACAAACACGACATCTTAAGAATGTTGAATCCCATTAATTGTCATCTTTCATAATGCTAATGATAAATGAGGACATGTAGAACCAACCTATGGACGTTCCTTGACATCTTTTAGATTACTTCATGTAACCCTAGATGGTTACTCTATCTGAGCCCTAGACCTTTATATGCAGATATACTTTGGGGATTTTGTATTTGTTTTGGATTATAGAGTTTAAATTTGGGATGGAGTTTGTGTAGTAGTTTATTCCGTATTCATATTAGGAGTGGCAATATATGATATGACCTGATCAGCGAACCTGAATTGAATCTAAACTAAGAATTTTGGATATAGATCGTCAATTTTAACTCATTTATTAAAGAGATCAAGTTCGAGTTGTACATAATCGGGTCGGGTCGGGTTCAAGTTACCATTTATAAACTTTTGATCTTTACACGAGTTAGGTACAGGATGAGCTATTCGAGTAGGGCCGGATTCGGGTCCGAGTCGAATCCATCCTACCAACCCATTTTATCAACCCTAATTCATATCAGCCATTGTGCCTCGTCTCTCATTCTATATATGTATCTACTCTTGTGCACATAGTTAATATTTACGGCTTCCCAATGACAACTATATCCTGAGGTGAGCCTCATAAATCTATGTTTGTGTGCGATTAGCAGCACTCTTATCCGTTGTCCGCAACAACTAGGGTTTATATAAGTGACTAACAATTTCTTCATACCTGAAAAGCGGTGAACTTGAAAGGGCTTTTAGGCTCAAATAGACCATCAACGTTTAGCCACCTCTCAGGCCTAAAAACCTCAGCATCATGTCCCCAAAGGAATTTCATTCTGCCCATGGCGTAAGGCTGGTAGTTCACCATGTCACCTTTCTTCAGATCAAATCCATCAGGTAGTTTATCATCCGAGAAACAATATTTTACATCCTGTGTTGTAAAAAGAGCCGATAATAATTACACACGATTTCTCAATCTAATAAGATCAGAATCATAAGAAAACGTTTCAAAATGTTACAATTGGTACTGCAGGATACAGCCTTAGTGTCTCAGTGAGGCAGGCATGAAGATAATGCATGCTAATGAGGGCTTCTTCAGTCAAAAACTTGGAGAATTCCTTAATTGATAGGTTCTCTTTCACCGCTATTGCCCCTCTCACTCCTTGTGCAGCTTTCTCTTGAACATCTGGATGCTTACAGAGCATAAAGAAGAACCATGAGAGGGTGCCAGCAGTTGTGTCCTTCCCTGCAATCACAAAGTTAAGGATGATATCTCTCAAATACTTGATGCTAATGTTGTCTGGATCCATTTCCCTTTCCATCATAAGCCTCGACAAGATATCCTCTTTGATCATCTGTCACCAGAATAATAAGTAAAATCAAAGGTATGGCATTTGATAAACACAACCCATTTCCAACTTACAGAATCATCTTTTCTTCTTGACAGTAGCTTAAGCTTCTCATCGATCACTTTATAAACGAAGTCATCAATCACTTTGATGTTCTTTTTCATCTGAGCTTCCGACCCAATGTTCAATAATCTCTTGATTTTCCAGAAGACGTCAAAATAACGTCTAAGAGTCTGGCTGCTTGAATCATCAAAAGCCTTGGAGAAAATCCTCCCTTGGATGTTAGATCCCTTAAGAGTATCCAGTTCCACCCCGAACCCAACCTTGAATATAGAATCCATTGTGGATTTCATCAACAGGTCCTGAGGATCGAATGAAAACTCAGAATAGCTGCTTCAGTCTCAGCAGAGTTATATTCGGATGGCTATTGAAAGATAAACTTACTTGAAGGTCGATTATCTCGTTGGAGAGAGCCGACTGAGACATTAATTCAAACAGTGTGGCTGCATTGTTTCGGAATATGACGCTACTGTAATCCCTCAAGACCTTTGCTGAAAATTCGAAGCTTGCTACTTTCCGCTGATGGCGCCACTTCTCCCCATCCACTGCGAAGATCCCATCTCCCAGGAGTTCTCTCATAATGACGTAATTATAGCTTCCCTGCATCAAGTTCGTGCCATAAAGAAGATTTTGTGCTCGACTTCTGGTGTATTTCGTCTATTTCGCGTTCCTCTTTTCTCTCAAGGTCGTCGATTCAAAGATTATGTGTGATTCAATTTGATTAACCTAATGAAACCAAAACTTGGATTTGATTACCTTTCCGAAATTGGGGAAATTGGTCTTGAGGATGTACTCGACATTGACGGGATCTACGGTGTAGACATAGTTGCAGAAGGGGGTGAGAATCCTGAAGGTCTTGTAGCGGCGGGAGAGCTCGGTCTGGAACTCCTGCAACCTATGCAGATTGAGGAACTGATGGAAGATGGTTCCGGCGACAGGCGGGTATCTCTTCTTACGAAGAAAAACCTTCCCCAGGAAGCTGAGAAAGCAAAGGGCGAAGAGTATAACTGCGGCGCCCTTGGCCGCCATGGTTGGGAGGTCGGCCTCCTTGTGAAGCTCCATCGCTCGGTGGAGTTCAGAGAAGCCAGAAGGTTACGTCATACGTGGAAGGAAGTCCTATTGAATATCTTTCAGCCTATTAATACTAATTTAACTTCAATAAGAAAATAATTTAACAATAATTTTGCTAAAATTAAATTTTTTTTATAGTATACTAATAATAATTTAATAGCAAATTATAAATATAAATTCATCCATATATTTAATTTTTTTATTTTTTTAATTTTTAAAATTTTTATTAGTATAATAGTAAACTTACAAATTAAGAATCAAAAACATAACTTAGTAATTGATAATAAAATTTAATATTTATTATGATGAAATTTAAATTAATTGAACAATCCAAATAAACTCTAGAATGAATTTTATTTGAGTTTAATTTAATTTATTTATATTTTAATCTGTTAAAATTATTAAATACTCTTTTTATTTTATCAAATATTAATTATTTTAGTTACAAATTGTTAAATATTTATAAGTTATTTAAATTATTTTTCATGCAATATAATTCTCTTTGTATTCTTTTGAAAGCGAAATATGGAGATATTATTACATATTTTATAACCAATTTTAATTATTATTATGTCATTATTTGTATTTTTAATAATTATATTATATTATAATTCTCATCATTTATTATTATTTTTTTAATTGAAAAAAAGGAATAAACCATTCATATAATCAAAATTTTTCATATTAGTGTTCATTAATTATTGTATTATTGATTAAAGTGATTTTGCTTGATGAACATTGATTAAAGTGATTAAAGAAAGAAAGCTCTTCTCATATCATTGGTATAATGGAATATACTTTTTCCATAAAAAAAGGATGGAATATACTTTAAAATATTTTATTATTATTTAAAATGATATATTAAAATGGAAAAATTATAAAGTAATTTTGGTGGTTAATTTATTGTTAGGGAAAATATGTAATAATATAATATTCAAAAAAAATATATGTAATAATATACGGTTTCATATGCTATTTTTTTAAATAATAAATTTAAAGAAATAGTATTGTGTAGAAATACTAAATTACATATTATATTTGTGTAATATACTTTACGCTTTATACTGTTTAAATTGTATCTCATTATGATTTATAAGAAATATCTGCATATTTTTATAATGTTATAAGAAATAATCAAATTACAATAGTAATATAAATTCTTTTACTGTAACTTCTAAATTTTTAATATAATTATATCTTGTATTGCAAATAATAAGTATTAGTTAGGTATATTTTAGTTTATATACAATATTTTCCGATTTATGTGAGCATGTACAAACTCTTAGTTATTACATATATTATTAAAAATATTCTTATTAGAGGTAAATATATCAATTTCTCTTAAAATATAAAATCAATAAAAAAATTTCAATTAAAATGTATAATCATTTTTCATATTTGACGCACTGCAGTACCGTTACCTTCTTATTTTTTATTTAAATTTTTGAAAAGTGACGTTGCCTTCTTATACATGTTTAATTATTTGTCATTCTTATTATATCATGTTAACATACTATTATTATTATTATTATTATCATCATTATTATTATTATTATTATTATTATTATTATTTAATATTTTTATTTAAAGGCTTTGTTAGTGTACAACCTACGAGTCTGTTCTAACAGACTCTGTCACTGACGTGGCAGGTACTGGAGCACTTGATCACAGGAATGGGGAGAATGCCGATCAAGAGAAAAATTAGTTTATTGCCTTATTTCCTATAGAGTGACTATTTACTTATGTGTTCAGTTGAGACTATAGTAATTCTGCTTCATTTACTTTAGTTGGAAGTTTAATTCTGTTCTAAGATATAGATACGTGAACTCTTGTAGTAGCTTTTGATCTATTTAGTTTTCTTCCGCTGTTGAATTAATCTTCCTTCTCCCCTAACTTAGATAAATTTTAGTGTGACGGCTAGGGACATCACAAGGTGGTATCAGAGCGCCAAGTTGTCCCTTTTCTTAATGAGAGACATGACTAGGTAAAATATAGGACTGAAAAATACACAAGCACAGTACCTATCATCTTTGTTTGCATTATTTGTTTGTGCTAACTTATATTGTAATAAGAGAAATCGAGCTACGGATCAGGTCTCTGGCAGCAATGCAGATAATGGACTACCAAGACCACAAGGAGACACAAATCAATGCCTAACACAGCTGTTGACAACTATTGCTGATAGGCTAGAGGTTCTGTATAGTCGTATGCCAGCAATGCCACCTCAACGCGCTTCCTATGGGTACGATAATCAGTGTGACGTCGTCTGTAAATATAGAGATCACAATTAAGAATCAAATTTTCTCGAGCTCTTTACCTAAATTTCGAGGACAAAATTTCTTAAGGTGGGGAGAATTATAACATCCCGTTAAATTTAAATTTAGATTTTTGATTAATTAAATTTATTATGAGGAATTAATATTATTCATGAGAAATTAATCATTTAAAATTAAATATATGAAATATTAAATATTTATATTGTGATTCAAAAATTCAAAATGGCTGAAATTAATATTTAATTTAATTAAATCTGATTATTTAAAATTCAAATCCAATGAATTTAATTACCCATTAAATATCCATAACTACCTCCTTAAATTAAGAGAGAAAGTGACGAGTTGGAGAGAGAAAGTCACGCGTTGGAGAGAGAGAGAGGCCAGATCTCCCTCAAAATTGACGATTCTTCTTCATCTTCTTCTCGATCTACACGTTTTCTTACGCTTTGGACCGGATCTAGCAAATTGGAGCGATCTTTTCTCTCCGAATCTCAAGAAAACCTAGAACTATGGTGAATTCGAGGTAGGTTTTATTCTAACTTAGTCCATATAAAGTAAAATTTGAAAATCAATTGAGTATTTTGATAAATTGTATGAGGTTTCTGAATATTGCCATTAGTCCATGTGATTTTATTTGAATTCAAGCATGTTAATGAATTTCTCTGGTCAAATTTCTATGATTATGTTGTGTTATTAATTAGAATTCCTATATATATATTATTTCATATAAATTTTCATGCTAATGGGTCTTCAGATCTCTGAACTTATTTTATTTTTTAGTGCATCATGTTTATCATACAAAAAGAATAAAAATAAATAAATAAATAAATAAATAAAGTAAAATGTACAATAATTTAATAGTTTGAAATTTAGAATTTTAATTATTTTCTCTTCAATTTTTCTGAAAGTGAAAGCCACGAAATTAACTGCAAAAGTAATAGCTTGATATTTAATTATCAAATTTCCTGATAATCTAATGCCTGACTTCTATATTGATATTTATGTACATGTAGCAATTTCATTGCGTTCATATAGTCGATTTATTCTTGAGATTATGACACCTACGAGAGGACAAGTGTACGCACTTGACTTGTCGTCACATTCGATGAGAATATATTGACTTGTGTTTGTGACACCTACGGGAGGGCAAGTGTACTGACTTGTAGTCACATTCAAAAATATAATATAATATTTAAGTAAGTGTATGAGCTTGCTATGTGACTAAATTTATAATCAAGATTTTAAAGACGACAATAGATTAAAAGTTAAATGCGATTTCTGTGGGATTACGCACTTGCCTTAGCTCGAGCATATATATCGTCCATTGTCATTCTGGGCTAAGGGGGTGAAAACTCCCAAAACTAATTGAGGACCTCATATTTAGCCTACGGGGCCAGAGGATGACGATCCCCAAATGTGTAAAAGCCAGCTGAGGCGTAATACGAGAAATCACAGGCCCAAAAGATAAAGGTAAAATTAATAAAAAAAATCTGCTTGTTACGTATTTTATTTTATTTTGTTTTTGTTTATATGTTGATGTTGTACTTGCTATACGAATTATGTTATGTTTGTTTAAGACTTGCTGTTCACACTGTGCTATGTCATCTCTTTATCCTACATGCGTGCTTAACTGAAATCTATGTTATACATATTTAATTGTTTGTCATTCTTATTATATCATGTTAATATGCTATTATTATTATTATTATTATTATTACTGTTTAATATTTTTATTTAAAGGTTTTGTTAGTGTACAACCTACGAGTCTGTTCTAACAGACTCTGTCACTAACGTGGCAGGTACTGGAGCACTTGATCACAGGAATGGGGAGAATGCCGGTCAAGAGAAAAATTAGTTTATTGCCTTATTTCCTATAGAGTGACTATTTATTTATGTGTTCAGTTAAGACTATAGTAATTCTGCTTCATTTACTTTAGTTGGAAGTTTAATTCTGTTCTAAGATATAGATACGTGAACTCTTGTAGTAGCTTTTGATCTATTTAGTTTTCTTCCGTTGTTGAATTAATCTTCCTTCTCCCCTAACTTAGATAAATTTTAGTGCGGTGGCTAGGGACTTCACAATTAGTTTCTGATTATTGCAGTTAATTAACACTACTGTAAGTCTTTTATTAGTCGTGCTATCAATTCGTCCACCTTCAAAAGTGTAGAAAATCTGTAGCAAAAATGTCTAGAATTCTTGGAACCTTTCTACTTCAATGTTCTCTCTGTAATGAACAATTTATTAATAATTCATAAGCTCAGTTTTAGCAGCAATTAATAATTCAACAAGGATTGAAGAAGTTCAAAATTCAAATCAAGCAAATGCCGAACACAAAACAGATCGGAAATTGGAGACAGCAGAAGAGTAGATCAAATCCCCAGATGCTCGCTTACCGATCTGGGCCGATTCATTCGTGAAAAACGAGAATTGGAATCCATTTACTCGATTGACGATTGACGACGAATGTGCTCGAAAGCAGCTATTACCTCCTCAACTGCGGGGAACGCCTCCTTCACCGCGTCATCGGAGCAGAACCTTTCCTCCCATCTCGCAAGATTTGGGAGCTTGGCCTCGTTCAGGATCTGGATGCCGTCCATCCGCTCCAGAGCCCTAATCGACGGCAGAAAAACGCCGAGGACTATGTCGACGAACCCTAGAACGTCGCCGCCGAAGAGTGGCTTTCCCGATCGCCTGAGATCCGCCTCCAAGGGCTCGATAGCTTCGGATGCTTCCTCGGCCGCTTTCAACTTCGTCTCCTCCGTAACGGCAAAGAGCTGGTCGTTCAGTGAAGAGAACATCTGCATAACGGAGCGTTAGTCACCGTTACATGCGAAGATTAATAAAATAAAATTAAACTTTTTTTTAGTAAAACAAAAGTTAAATTGCATCCGGGCCCCGATGTGTTGAGGTCATTAAACATTAGTCCCAAACTTTTTTATTTTTATTACTCAGCAGTTTTGATCCCTCTTTTCTAATCACACATTTTTTGCTGATTTTTTTAATAAAAAATATGAAATTTAATAACTTTTTATTAATTTAAATTATTTATACATTTTAAAGCACCATTATACTATTTTATTTTTATCTTTTTAAAAATTTAAAATTAAATATCTCCCATTTATTCCTTTTTAAAATTTAAACATTTAAAATTTAAAATTTAATATTTTAAAAAGTAAAAAAAATCAATGATTGTGAATAACTTTATGTTATAATAGTAAAAAATTTAAGGAAGCATTTGGTTCGATGTTATGTTAATGCTATGTGATGTTATCTAGATGTCATATTTTAATTAACAATTCTATAATTTTTTAGAAGACTATTTTAAAATATCATTAAATCAAATAATTATTTTCTTTAGATAATATGACATAACATTAAGATAATATTAAACCAAATATTCTCTAAATTACATTTTAATTGAGACCAAATAATTATATTTTATATCTCAAAAATATAAATTAAATTTTTTGAAAATAGAAACAAATTTGCGGCACATCCCAGGGCTTGAATGCAATTTAAAATTTTAATTTAAAGAGAAATTCGAAGCATCCCTCTTAAATTTTGTTAAATTATATTATACTTATTTGTCACATATTTTATATAAAAAAATTAACTGCATAGTTGCTAATTCCTTTTTATGTATTCATCATCTATATGTATTTTACAGACATGTTGTATTTTAAATAGTGAAATACATTTTTATGTATTATTTTTTTACATATATATATACACAAATAAAATATTATGTATAGATTGAAAGAAAATATTGAAGATAGATATTGATTATACCAAAAATAAAATGTGTAATATGATAGTATTTAAAATATTTTAAAATTTTTAGTAACTAATTTGGAAATTAAAAATTTAGAGGTTAAATATATTAAATAAAAAATTTATGTGAACGTACATAATTATTTTTATTTTTAGGTCTGTTTAAGATGTAAAAAAAATAATTTTAGTATTAAATATTATGTAAAATTTAAAATATCTTTTTAATAAAAAAAAACTTTGAAAAGTAGCTAACTTTTTATGAAAAAAAAAATATATATATATATATAACTATATTTTTGATAATACATTTTATGAAAATATAATTAACTTAATCTTAGAATCTATGCTTTATATGATTCATATGATTAAACTTTAGCCTCATTAATAATGCATTGATAAACTTCAAAATATTAATTATTATAAAAGCGAGAACGACTTTATCATTAAAAAAATGCAAGTAGGGAAATTTAATGACAAAGAATTGGACAATATGGAATTATTAATTGATTAGAAAAATAACATATATATATGTTATTAAAAATTTAATTATTTTATATATTTAACAATTTAATTTTTAATATTACATATTGATAATAAAAATTATATAAAAGTCACTGTCATTATAGCATAGATGCCATAATTTTATAATATGAATGATTATTTTCACATAATTTTAGAATTTAATATATAATATTAAAAATTTATATATTATTAAATATGCAAAATAATAAATTTTAGTAGGCGTGCATGTAATTTAAGGGCAACTTTATACTTCAAAACAAGAAAAGGTTTATTCAACTCAATAAATATGACAATATTGGGTTATTATAGGTTGCAAGATGAGATGAAAATAATTTTGTCTTCTATTAAATAATTTTCAAATTAAACTAATTTATTCTCATTTATAATCATAAAAATAAGTCAAGTTGAAGATTTTTCCTTTTTATTTTAAGGAGAGAATCTGCCCCAACATGATTTTGTTTATGAGTTTAACATTATAAGCTAAATAAAAAAATTTACAAATTATAAATATAATTACATAAATATCATTAAAATCAAATTATATTAATACTTAAATCTTTAATAATATATATTGACTACTAAAATTATATAAAAATTATAATTTTTATTACATACGTGTTACTATTTTATGATATATACTGTACATAAAATGTACTTGTTATATAATTCTAATCACTAATATATAATATTAAAAACTTGGTTATCAAATATGTAAAAGAAATCAAATTGTAATGCAATTATTCTTTTTTTTTTTTAGTGCAATTAATTTTACATTCATAACATATAATGTAGACATGCTATATACATTTATATGTATATGTATAATCAATTATTATCATCGCTTTTCGGGCAGTTGAGCGAATTAGTTTTAAAAAGAAATAATTTCATCCGAACAGTTGAGGCTAACTTTCGATTACATATAATGCTACAAAAATAATATCATACAGGTCTTTATCATTCAAATTATTTTCTACGTAAGTCTTTTTATAGATTTCGTTAAATTTGAATATTAAATTATTATTTTAAAAAAATTAAAATATATATATATTGAAATATTAAATATATATTTAAGTATTTTTAATTTATATTATATTCTAAATTTAATCGTCAAACTTAACTGAATTTTTCAAAAACAAGATCACATAACAAAAATTAAGAAAAACTCAAATGGTATATTTTTTATTTTTATAAATTTATGGTATTCTCAAGGCACGGATAAAATTACCCATTAAAAAAATTTAAATTAATGATTTCATTAAAAAGCATTTCAGCAAGGATGAACAGCTAGACAAAACCTTGATTAAAGTAGACATAAGTCAAAAATAAAGAAATATAATGAACATACTATTTATTTAATAAATTATACCAAAAATTAAAAACTTGAAATTTTCTAGAAATTAATTTCGAGCCGGGCCCGTGGCTAATAGTTTAATTTAAAATTTTTGATAATCTTCTGTGAACTCAAATTGGAGTGCGTATAATTATTTTAATTAACCTCATTTTTAGGTGTATGAAATATAAATGCAGAGAATGTTTATAATAAGGGCCATTAATTGGGCTCACAGATCAAAAAAATTGATAAAAAATTGAATCAAAATTTTAATTAAATCGACTTAAATGGAACGACTAATGAGCTTTTTGTTTCAATGCGAACTTGATAATTTATGATAAGATTGAGCTGGCTCAATTAAATATATAAAAAAGTTGAATTAATATTTTAATTATTTCATTATGTTGGAATTTTTTTTATGATCTTTTATTCAAAGTTTTTTACAGTAGAACTTTTTTTTTGTTTCTATTTCAACAATTTCATCAAGATGGATGACAAAGTAATTAATTAAATAAATAATGACATTTGTGCATAAGATTTGATTGAATGATAAAAAATTAATCGAAAATCAAACTAACTTTAGTTTGAATTGAACTTGAATCAATAACGAATGAGCCTGGCCTATTTTGGATCGAACGCATCACAGATCAAATTAACTGAGATTGAATTAAAAGTTTCCGCCACCAATCTTCAACTGAAATTAAGCCAGCTCAAAGATAGAACGTTAACAACTCTAATGTAAATAAAATAATTTTGAGTGCTATGTTTATAATCATCACGAGCTAAAAAAAAGGGTGTGTCGAATCTGATCTAGAATTATTATTATTATTTAATTTTTTGCTCTCAAACACCATAATTTTCTTCATTCCAATTTAAAATTATGACAATATGGATTCGAACCTAAAATCTTCTGATTTTAAGCATGCTTCCTCCTCATTGGACAAAGAGAAACTCCACTAATTTAAAAAAAAATTTAACATAACCTTAAGTTAACTTAAAAAATTTTCTGAGTTAAATTTGTTGATCCAAATGAATTTAGGCAGACTGAAGGCTGAAGCCCCATCACAAAATTTACGTGGATTCGTCTATGCTCATTAAATTAACATACTATGTTATAACTAAGGGAAGCAATAATAATAAGGGAAAATAATAATAATCACGCAATTGATCTAAGTCTATCATAAAAATAAAATTATATTTTGCTTAGACTACCATATTAAGATTTTAAAGTCATATTTTTTAATTAGAAACCGATTAGAATCCCAAATATTTCATATTAGCTCGTCAAATTGGATGCAATCTTAACACCATAAATAAGAAGGAAGTATCAAACTACCTTATCATCGAGATAGAAAGCCCAAAATCGAGCGGCGGCACGCTCGAGAGGATCTGCTGGCAGGATGTGTGGTTCTCCGGAGGACCATACTTCATCGATGTACTGCACGATGATCATCGACTCGCAGATTGGGACGCCGTGATGAATGAGAACAGGAACCAACTTGTTGAAGATATCCTGCTCCTCGAGATTTTGGCACTCCACACCCTTCATTTTTAGGGCGACCTTCACCCTCCAAAGTGAAAGGGCTGGCCCTGAACCCTATCAGCTTGACCTCTTCTTCTTTGGCAATGGCCATGGCCTCTCTAGAGGAAGGTATCCAATATGGAGAGTGTAGAGAGAGCTTCTGCTCCATAAAGCAGGAGTCACAATTTTAAATTCGACCCACAAATTGGCAAAAAATAATGATTTGATAATTTTCATTAAAAAATCAATTAAAATATTTATATTAATCTCAGGTGCCAATTGGAAATTTATTTAAAGACTTGAAAATTTAGATAATTTTTTTTTAAATACTAAATCTGCGTTATATTTTTTTTATTATTAAGAGGATTTAAACAATATTTATTCTTATAAATATATGCTTCTTGAAGTTGCCATTTACATATTGGTTTTCTTATTTTTTTTTATTTTTTTTTATGTTTTACACCACTGACTATTCTTTTAACCTCGTTAGTTGATTCACTGTTGATAAAAATCAGCAAACTTTATTGACACGTAATATCATTGCGAAAAAATGGTAAAAAAACTTATTTACTATGTCAAATTTTAATTATAAAATTTTATCTCTCACACAGATTCTAACAAAAGTGATAATATGATGAAAATAATTTTAGAGGTGTTTGACTAAATATTACATTATATTATATAAAAATAATTATTTAATTTAATAAAAAAATATATATGTATAATTTTGAAAAAAATATAAAATTATTTTTCAAAAATTAATATCTATATAATATAATATAAAACAAATTGTATGCGGAAGAAAATTATAAATAAAACTCAATTTATTGAAAACCTTAATATGAGTCTTTTAGATTGTAATAGCACTATAATTTTGATTTTTTTTTCACATTCA
Organism: Apostasia shenzhenica; assembly: GCA_002786265.1. Lineage (NCBI taxonomy): Eukaryota > Viridiplantae > Streptophyta > Magnoliopsida > Asparagales > Orchidaceae > Apostasia > Apostasia shenzhenica. The sequence goes on along the minus strand of KZ451939.1, from coordinate 3,498,930 downwards.
TCTTTTTCATTTATTTTTTCAGACAGAAAAAATTAATTAAATTATTTTTTTATTAGTTGAAAATTTTTACACATTTTAAGAGACAATTATACCACATATGCTATATCATTCTTTAAAAATTTAATCAAATTCTAAACTCTAATTTATCTAATCTTTTGCTTTATTTATATTAAAAGTTTAAATTTAAAAAAAATATAAATATTATTTTTTAAAATTATATTTTAAAAAGTTAAAGCATTAATGAAGAGAAATAATTTTATAATATAATAATAAATAATTAATATTATATTTTAATTGAGACCAAAAATATTAAATTTTTGTAAATTAGGAGCTTAAATCAAAGTTTTAAAATATTAATATTAATTTGCATCGCCTTTTAGACCTCAGGTCCAAATGCAATTTGCCGTACAACAACAAAATAACGTTAAACAACTTAAACTCCGTACTCCTATTTTTTTTGGGGTAAATTGAATGCGGGACCCTATTTAGTGTGAGGATCAAAATAGAATCAAAATAATACTAGTTTAAATAATAATAATAATAATAAATAAATAAATAAATAAATTATTTTAATTATTCTACATAAATTTTAATATAAAAAATAATATTTTACTTCAAATACTCAATAATTTTTAATAAAAATATAAATTTTATTTCACATCTTAGATCAAAATACTCAATTTGAATATTTTGATCTAGAATGTGAAATAAAATTGATATTTTTATTTTAAATTGTTGAGTATGTAAAGTAAAATAATATTTTTTATATATAAATTTGTGTAGAATGATTTAAAAAATTTATTTGTTATTATTATTATTGTTTTTTAAATTAGTACTATTTTGTCATGTTTTTGTCCTCGCGCCAAACAAGGCCAGGTCTTGAAAGAACTGTAAATTAATCTTAAATTTTTGAAAAATCTTAGTTTTGATATCTAAAGTTATAAAATCACTATAGTTTTAACCCCTTTTTTAAAATCACTTTTTTTATTATCATTTTCTGATAGAGAATGTAAAATTTGACTATTTTTATATTAATCTGAATTATTTATATATTTTCAAAGACTATTGTGCTTTTTTTATCCTCATATTTTTTAAAAATTTAATAAAAACATAAAATTTAATTTCTTATATCTCATTTTTTTTAATTCTAAAAAATATAAGATTAGAAAATAAAAATATTAATATTTTAAAAATTATATAAAAAAATATTAATGATTGGTAAATTAAAACATAAATATTAATTTATGTAATTTTTTAAATTAGTCATCCTGCATTTAATGTGCATAGTAATCTATGCATGGATTCTTGAACGCGTTCGCAAATTAAAACTATCAGTTTTAATAGTTTTAATTTTTTTTATACTAAAATAATAATAAAATTTATTCTAAAAAAATAGAATAATTTTGACAATTTGATAGAAGAATTATCATAATTTTTATTTTTTTTACTTTAAAATTAAAATTTAAAAATTTTGTAATTAAAATGTGAAAATCACAGCCAAAAATTAAGCTGATGAGCTTTGAATTGGTTCAGACCTCAACTAAATTGAAATCAAAAAAATTTATCAGTTTTAGTAAAATTTAAAATCACAACTACAACTGGATTTCTTACCAGTTGAACAAAATATTTTTTTTTTGAGATATATATATATATATATATATGATAAGAAATAAAATTAATTAATTGTGAGAATATTAAATAAAATTAGTTGATATATTGAAAATTATATAGGCCACTTTATTTCTTAAAAAAAATAATTTTGTCCAACTTATGCATGAACTAAACAGGAGCTAGGTGTGTAAAAAATAAAAACTTTACCTTTTTATGCTTCGGTACATATAAATTAAGCACAGTTTAATTGATTACCATCGAAAATAATTTATGCGAATTCTATTATTTTCCTTATTAATTTTCAAAGCAATTATTTCCCATTTTGTATTTGAGATGACAAATATTTTGTAGTTTCATAAATGATTTTAAATTTTAAGTTTAATTAGTTTTTTTATAGGTCAATAGTGCTGCTTATTCTTAACCTAGTCAATTAGGAGCTCACAGGTCCTTGTTGGGATAACTTGGAGAGAAAAATGTTTATTATTAATATATTAAATATTTACGCATTGTTCCCATAGATGACTATTATTATTATTATTATTATTGTTATTATTATTATTATTATTATTATTATTATTATTATTATTATTATTATTATTAAAAGAATGAATTGGTCAAAGTATTGGGAATACTAATTGACAAATTAAATCTCAAAAATAATATGCAAAAATATATAAAAATTTATGTCTACATCTCCACGTTTTAAAGAAAAAAAATTCAAGCAAGAATTAACCAATATCATAAAAAACGAAGTGATAACATTTACTCAGTAATTATTATTAATTTAATTTTTTTAAAAATAATAGTTTCACAAAACCGGATGTAATATTAAATATTATTGTCATGATATATGCTAAGTTGATCTCTGTTCGATGCGTAATTCGCTTTTGGTATTCGATTGAATCGGATGACCTGCGAGTTCACGATTAGATGAGTCAAATTGATTAGGGGCTGTAAACGAACTGAGTTGAGCTGAGTAGTATTCCGTTCATGTTTATATTTATTTATAAAAATTGAGTTCAAGCTCGAAGTTAGTTAGTGAACATAAAAGCTTGCTTGAAATTGGTTCATATAGTTCGCAAATGAGTTCATTAATGTATTTACGAATGAGCCCATTTAAATTTAAATTTAAGAATAAAAAATCTATAAACTAATATTTATATATCAATGATATTAATGTATTCATAAAGAAGCACATCATCTTGATTAAATTTTTTTTATTAATAAATAAAATATAATAAAATCTTTAGAAGAATATTATTAATGAGCACGTTCATGAATTGTATACGAACAATTCACAAACAATAATAAGCCTAACGATACTATATTCAAACTCGTTCATTTGATAATTGAGCCTTTAAAATTATGTTTAAACTTATTTATTAATATTGACTAACCAAATACGAACGAACTCTTATCAAGCTGAACGTCAAACTATTCATTAGACAATTAGTTCATTTATAGCCCGACTTGTCTATTACAAAAATACAAAATAGTCGAGTTGTATGACATTAAAACTTAATAAATAATCAAGCATCTTTCGGTTTTTATTATCTACACATTTTAATAGATTTGAAACAAAATAAATTTGTAATATTAAAAAAAAGGAAAAAAAAATAAATGTGAAATCAAATACGTCTTGTTTCCAATTCTAATAAAAAATAATTAGCAGAATTTCTCTTAATTTTATAAGGAAAGGAGTTTATTTGAAATCAGAGAGTTCTGAATTCAAATACAAATTAGTATAATTTAATGAAATATTTTTTAATAAAATACTTTTATTAGTATGTGAAACTGAGTCAATCAAATAAATATCTCAAACACAATTAATATATATTTATGTATAAGTAATAAATATTATATTAAGTGAACTAACATATTATTTATATTTAAAAATAGAGATTGAGCCATGTTCGATCCAATCAGAGCCATTCGATCATGACTCGTGGTTCGGCTCAATAAATCGAGTCAATGTTAGATTGAGCTGAATATTAATATGAGCGCTGAGTGAATATAGATCTTCGAGCCATATGCTCACACCTTATTTTAATGTCATTGGAGAGGGCCGTGCAGCGTGTGCGACAGGAATAAAATATTCGAATCGAGTATTTTGATCTAAAATGTGAAATAAAATTTATATTTTTATTAAAAATTATTGAGTATGTGAAGTAAAATATTATTTTTATATTAAAATTTGTATAAAATAATTAAACAATTATTTATTTATTTATTTATTATTATTATTATTTTTAAATTAGTACTATTTTAGTCCTAATTTTGGTCCTCGCGCCAAACAAAACCGGGCTTATAAAAGGCCATTATTTGTAATTATTGTAAACTCTTTAGAATCCCATAGCCACATGGGGCCTATCATTCTTTTAATTTATAATTTTTATTTAATTAAAAAAACATAATTTTATTCCATCATTTATTTCATATTTTACACAATTCTCAAAAAATAAATCAATTTTATTTTATATCCTAAATAAATTTTAATATAATTTACTCAAAAAAATCAAAATAATTTCCTCCGCAAGTCTTTTTGGCATTAAACTAAGTTACCTATCAAGAAATTCTCTTTTCCTCTATTAATTTTAATATTTTTTTACCTTTTTTAGATTTTTCACAAATAAGATTCTCAACGCACATTAACAAATTTTACATCAATAAAAAATAACACTATCTACCTACCAATTCACATCATACATTATATTATGCCTATACGTATAAACTTAAAATAAATTATATTATTTGTTTTTATTGTGTTATGACGTAGAGAGATTTATATACAATTCGACATATGCCTATGTGTATATTTTCCTACACATACATCAGTGAAAATAACATTATAAAAGATATGCCAAAACACTAAAATTTATTCAAAAATATTTATACAATATATATATATGACATGTGTTTCATAATATACATTTTTTAATAATTCGACTTCCATACAAGATACAAAGATTAATAAATAAATTTAAATCGATTTAATATCAAATAATTTATAATCTAACCCAAAATTAAACCTCCATTTGGCGTGCACCGAACTGGACCCGATGACACCCCGGCTCCACCCTGATGACAGCAGACTTCTGTGTGATCGACGCATCCAGATCTACTTGGCACACAATTACATACGGATCCATCCATTACATTTTTCATTACACAGTCAAAAAATATTCCTCAAATTCAATAACTTAAAAAAAAAATTGAAAAAAGAATGAATTTCATTTGTGAATAAAATTATTTTAAACGTTTGTGACCGACCTAAATTCAAAAAACGCGTCTACAGTATTTTACAGGTAATTCAAAATTTCAGCCTATATGTAATGGGACCAGAACTCAAAAGACTCTGGTGTAATTTACGCAAATTTTTATCTCAAATATAACACGAGGAGAAAACTAGAATCATCACCGACGATTTCGCCCTTCCCGCCGCCGGCGGTCACGGAACCGCCGGAGCACTCCTCGTACTGCCACGTCGAAGGCGTCCTCCATCCCCTCCCCCAAGCCCTTCTCGACCGCCGCGTAAACCAACCTCGGTATCAAACCAACCACCCTTTCCCGCATTTTTCGAATCCTCTCCTCCCCCATCCCCCCCAACACCTCCCTTAAGCTCACCGCCCCGCTCCTCACCTCCTGCCGGTCGATGAACACCGACCATGGATCACCGACGTCCCCATCCCCCGTCGGCAGGTACCACGCGTACTGCGCGTACGCACTCCGCCGCCAGAAGATCACCGGAATCGCCCCTGCCACCATGCAATCGAACATCGACCGCCGCGTGAAGCTGTCCCCCCTTGGTTGCAGGCAGAACGAAGATTCTAGAAACAGGCTCAGCGTCTCCGCGGTACGGTTACCGCAACGTCCGCCGCTGCAATCCACCGCCCTGCAGCCGTCGCCGGCCCGCGCGCACTCCGACAGAAGCACACCCCTGAAATCGTTCTTGATGGTCGACCGCGCCGCTCCGGCGAAGCTGAAGAGCGTCGAGCGAGGCCGGTTGAGGACGAAGGCCTGCCATTCCCGCACCTCCCGCGTGCTTTGTGGGTGGAAGCCGGTCGGGTACGGAATCCCCACGTCGCGCTCGTCCCATGGGTTCCGTTCGATTAGCAGGCGGGTGACGTTCTCCATTCCCGGCATGTAGAGAAAGCTCCCACCCCAATCGCGGTCGTGGGACCGCCGGAAGTCCCAGGTGATCCGGCCGAGGACGATGAAGTGGTCTGATCCGCCCGATTTCCTCCATGGCGGTTGGGTCTCCAACCACCTCAGGAGATCGGCGCAGGCTCTGTCCCGCTCATCGGAGCTCGAATTCGCGGACCAGAGGTGCTTACCCACCGACAGTCCGGCGTAGAAGGGGATGTAGAACGCCGAAGCCGCGGAAGGATCTGTGGTCAGGCAGGGCTGGGCCATCATGCGCCGGTGGTAGATCAGCTCGGCGGCAAACTGATTGGTGGAGAACCACGACGGGAGAAGTGAATCCGGGACGATCCCGACGAGATCGGTGGCCAGGGGGCCGAATCCGCCATTGGAGAGGGCCGTGCAGCGTGTGCGCCAGGGATTGAGGCCGGTACAGTCGTCTATCAGATCTCTGTTGAACAGTGGCGGAAGGTCGTAGACGTATACCATCCCGGAATCACAACTGGAGCTGCCGCCTCGGGCCTCGGCTGGCGCCGGAGCAACGGCGATGGCATCTGCTGAGGAAGACACGGCGGGTCGCAGGAAGCGGAAATGCTGAGCTGGGATGGAGCGGGCCGAAAGCAGGAGGATGAGCTGGAGCGAGAGGACGATGAAGATGAGCAGAGCTCGCCGGGGGGCGGAGAGAAGGAGAGTCTGGAAGGCGGTGCTCTTACCGGCGTGGGCAGGTGAAGGTATCGGCGTGGCGGTCGATGGCTTCTTGAGGAGATGGCTCTCCGGCGGCGGAGTATCCGACCGCGGATACATCACGCTATGTGCGGGGCGCAGCGGTTACCCGATCCGAGGTCGGTGCAGAGCTACCGTAGGTGAGGAAAGAGAAAAAGGAGGTGGGGGAGGAAGTTACGAACGCGTGGAAGGAGGGAAGGAGGACTCGATCGGAGTTAAAAACGCTGCTGCTGGCACGAATATTTTCGCGGCTTACCGACACGTGTGCTGGAAAACTGGGGCGGGAGCGAGGCGAGCCGGTGATTAGCAGCGAGGCGGTTGAAATAGCGGGGCTCACGTAGGCTGTAGAGGGCCACGTGGCGCGCGTGGGACCGGACAGGGGAGACTGGAACAATTTGAGCATGTGACGTGGTACGAGCAATGAATGGCGTGTCGGACGAAAAAACTTTGCGGATCGCATTGCAGCCGATGGCTACTAGTTTTCTTTTTTTTATGGAAGAACGGCTATGATTAAATCCTGGTCGCCGACACAATTATGACCAACACTTATCATACTGTCTTCGGCCTTTGGTTTAACGTTATGTAATATTATTCAGAAAAATATTTATTTTGTGATATGTAAAATAAATTTATAAAAAATAACATCTAAATAATGTAATATTATATCAAAATAATATTGAATAAAACAATCCCTAAAATAAATTTTATCGAGTAATACGATGAAATACTATAATATAAATAATGTATTTTTCACTAAAAGTAAATTTTTGCTAAATTTCAATAAAAGAAGCACTAAAATATAATTTTATGATTTTACTGTTTATCATGTTATGTTTCAATTTAGTAACTGAAAAATTGTAAAAATAAACGAATATTTGTTGTAATTGTTCAAATTGCCTTTTTTCGGAAACAAAAAACATTAACTTTTGTTAGATGAGTTTCATGTCGATGCTAAATAACAGTTATGTAAGAGTTGGCGTGACGATGACAATCATTTAAGTTGCACATGTATTAAAGACAAATTATTTATGAGATTGTGAAGTGGATCAATCCGACAAGAATTAATTATCACTTTATAAGTTATATGCAGTTCTGTTATTTATCAATTTTGATCGAATATAATTTAAGGGTAAGGGTATAATGGTAATTTTATATTTTTTAATAATAAAAAAAATAAAAAAAAAGACCCAGATGATATTTTTTAAAACCTAAGGACCCCGATGATATAATTTTAAAAATGTGGATCTGTGTGATAATAACCCTTAAACTCAGAGACTTAGGTGAAATTTGCCCTAAAAATAATAATAATACTACATACATGAATAATTTCAAATATTAAAATTAATTATAATTTTTTTAAATGATAATAGTATCATATAGTTAAAGTCAAATTCAAATTTTTTATTTTTAAAGGTCGATCGTAGTTTATATAAAATTAAAAAAATAAAAATATATCTTAATTCTAAATCTCGTGCAAGGACTGAAAAAAAAATCATGTAAGGATATTTTTGTTTTCTATAGCATATTTTGATTTACAGCAAAAGAAATGAAAATATTTGCCGCTCTATTGATAGGTTTAAACATGTGTGTAATAAAAAAACAATGAAAATGTGAAAGATATAGTGTCTGGTAGTGGCTCCTCAAATTATTCATAAAATATCAACAATGATAATAGATGAATTCCTCTCAATCCAAACGTCCTTTACAATTTCGACTCAGTCTGTCACAATTATCTTGGGCGCACCCCGTGCGCCTCTAATCTCAGCCTCCACGACTACCTTGGTGTAGAGTCAAATGCCAACCTCCCAGAGGAGGTTATCACTACTAGGGGTGTGCATTCGGTTTAAGTGGTTGGTTTGGTGACCAAACCAAAAAAAAAGATTGGATTCGGTTTTAAATTTAATGAAATCAAACCAACCAAATTATATTATAAACCAAACCAAACCAACCAAATAAATATCGGTT
>KZ451939.1:3479424-3490466 GCA_002786265.1 Apostasia shenzhenica | reverse complement strand
ACGTCGACCCCGTTTCTGATTTATTGAAAACCGGATTGCGCCCTAATCTGAATTGGTAATTTCTCAATTACCTTCGATCTAATTTATTTAAGATTTTAAAAGTAATTGGTTTTTTTTGCGGGCTTAATTAATTTCTCAGTTATCACAAAATTATTCTCTGATATTTAGCATTATTTTATGAATAATCTGCTTTGTAACATCGCTGATCTCTAAACTGCATTATCATTCATCTGTCCCGCATCAGTGATGGTGAGAGAACCTAGTAAAAGAAAGAGGGGGTAACTGGAGCTACAAGAATTCGTAGGATTCTAATTTCCAGGATTGAGAATAAATAATACTATTGATGCAGAAAAATATTAGTTAAATTTAAAATTATTTATGAAACTACAAAATATTTCTCTTCTCAAAAACAAAACGGAAAAGAATTGCTTTGAAAATTAATAAGCAAAAGAATAAAATTCGCATAAGTTCTTTTCAATAGTAATCAATTAAATTGTGTTTAATTTGTATATTCCAAAGCATAAAAAGGTAAACTTTTCATTTTTCACACATTAAATAACTTCATGATTTTAAATTTCACTAAAACTAATAAATTTCCCCAATTTAGATTTAGTTGAGGTCTAGACCAATTCAAAGCTCATCAACTGTGGCTTAGATTCTCACATTTTAATTACAAATTTTTTAAAATTTACCTTTAAAGTAAAAAAATTAAAAATTATGATATATATTATATTAAAATTATTAAAATTATTCTATTTTTTAGAATAATTTTTATTATTTTTTTAGCATAATTTCTTTTTAAAATTATCAAAACTGAGTTTTAATTTGTGAACGTGTTCAAGGATCAAGGCTGAGCATCTTCTGCACAAATCTCAATCATCCAGCATTTAATGTACATAGTAATCTATGCATAGGATCCATAATGAAAAGAAAAATTAATGAACCGTGCATTTATTTAGTAACTTATAAAATTAAATAAATTAAATTTAAGGAATAATTACACCAAAATCCCTGAGTTTTAACGTTTAATAACACACATGTTCACGCAGTGGCGGAGTCAAGACCTAAAATTAGGGGGTCAAATAAACTATTTATAATAATATTATAATAATTAAAAATTATTTAAATTATAAAATAAAAAAATTAAATTTTTTTTATTATATTTCATTTAAAATGAAAGATTTTGATTTAAGAGTTTTGTTGCATACCTCAAATAATTAACTAATAAAATAACTACTTATAAATTAAAATTTTAATACACTAGATTATTCAATAAATTAAGTGTTAATCCATTAAATAATTTAGTGAATTAAAAATCTAAATTATGATAGATTAATTGATTATTTATTAAAGATATATAATAAATTTTTAATTTAAATATAAGATACGTAAATAAATTTTTTAAATTGAATGAGTTTTCATTAATATAAAGTCTATTTATATAATTTATATGTTGAATAATTTATGAAAAATTGAAATTATAAATTATCTAAATAATTTGTTAATTTAATATTTTTTTAACTTATTATCACAATTTATGATATGATATTTATTATATGAAATTCGAACTGAAATAAAAAAAATTAGATATGTAATTTAAAAAAAAAACTCAGGGGGTGCAATTGCACCCCCTGAGTACCATGTGGCTCCGCCACTGTGTTCACGTTTTTAAAATTATAACATTGAGTCTCTGAGTTTTAATAAATTATTAAATAGGTCCTTTTTATTTTTTTATTATTAAAAAATTTTAAAATTATCATTTTACCCCTCCCCCTCTCTCTCCTCCAGATCTCCGCGCATGCGCAATGCGTGTGCGCGAGGTTCGGGAGGGGAGAGAGAGATTAGAGGGATAAAAAAATTTATAAATGTCATTAAACTAAATAATTGATTTTTCTAAATAACATAACATAACATCAAAATAACATTAAACAAGACGGACATTTAGGTAATTAAGAAATTAAAAAGAATATCAAACATTTTGCTTTTTTTTTGCTTATGATTACTGTCCAAATAGAGTTTATTAATGTACCTACTTTAACCTAGTCGTTAATATGCTATACATATAACTCACAGATTAAAATATTAAAAATTTAATATTAGGGACAAGCATGGCATTGTATTTTAAAAGTAGAGACCTCAATGTAATTTATTCTAAAAACATCAAATATATATATATATTTTGCTAACATATTTTTTATTTATGAATATATTTATATAGAGTTGTATATTGCTGTATTAGAACACAAAAACCACAGTTTTATGCATAAAAACTGAATTTTTGTAATCGATTACAAAAACCCAATTTCTTCTTGCAAAAAACAAGATTTCCGTAATCAATTACAAAAACCTAATCTCTATACGAGAATTTTGGGTTTTTATAATTTTTTACAATTTTTAATCATCATGCGTGGCCATCTCCCGCACGTGCAGCTTATGCATCGTATAATTTTTCTTAAAAATAACGACACAAACAAACAATCAAAGCAAGTTAACTTAATTCAACGAATTACACTACTTACACTCTTTATCCCTATTATCATTCCCGCTTACTAAAGAGGAAGGATAGTATAAATATTTTGCTTTCATTCTCTTTTTGTAAAGTTACACATATATCACGTAATGTAAATAGTGCAGCCGACTTTTTGGCTCATTATGCTACATTAGGTAATTTTTGCTGGGAGAGAGATATGCCTCTTTCCATTGCTTTTTGCAACATCCTCAAGAAGGATGCTGGTTGACTTCTATATTATTTGTAATATCGATTTAATTTAATGCTATGGCTTGCCATCTTTCAAAAAAAAAAAAAAAGAGGAAGGATAGGATGGATTTAAAGCCCTATTTGACAATGAGCTGAAAATTATGACTAATTAGTCATGACTAAAAAATTAAATTCATTTTAAAAAAACTTAAAATTAGTCATGGCTCTTAATTTTTTAAAAATTTCTATTTAAATTTCTAACATTATAAAAATATTATTATTTAATCTCAATAAAAAATATAATTATTAATTTTTTATTATTATATCATAAAATTATTTAAAATTATTATTATTTTTAAAATATAATTTTAAATTATTAATATTTATATTTTGTGATTTTTAAAATTTTAAAATAAAGAAAACAAACAAAATTTAAATTTTTATTAAATTTTTAAATAACAGTGAAGAACTGAAGATGAATAGGCATAATGATTATTTAAGATGTACAAATAATTAAAATTAATAAAAAATAATTAAATTTTAAATTTTTTATCAGAAAAAGAGGGACAACAACTATAATGACTTTACAATTCTAGAAACTAAAATTAAATTCTTTGGAATAATGACACCCAAGTTTCTGAGTTTAAATATAACATTTCGATAAAATTTAAATTTAAATTTTTGGTTAATTTAATTTATTATGATAAAATTAATTTTATTCATGAGAAATTAATTATTTAAAATTAAATATATGAAATATTAAATGTTTGTTACGTGATATGTTTATTTAATATATACTGTTTACACTGTGTTATGTCATTTCTTTATTCTATATGTATGCTTAATTGAAATATATGTTATACATGTTTGATTATTTGTTATTTCTATTACATCATGTTAACATGCTATTAATATTTTTATTTAAAGACTTTATTAGTGTATAACCTACGAGTCTGTTCTAATATACTCTGTCACTAACGTGGCAGGTACTGGAGCACTTGATTACGAGAATAGAGAGAATGTCAGTCAAGAGAAGAATTAGATTATTTCTTTGTTTCATTAGAGAGAAACTTATCTACTTATGTATTTAATTGAGATATTAGTAGTTTTGTTTCATTTATTTAGTTGAATATTTAATTCTGTTTTAAGATATAGTAATGTGAACTCTCGTAATAGCATTTGATCTATTTAGTTTTCTTCCGCTATTGATTTAATATACCTTCTCCCCTAACTTAGTTAATTTTTAATGTGACGCCTAGGGTCGTCACATTAAAGCTAATTAACGTACAGGTCCACGATTTTGAAATTATAACATCGGGGTCCTTAATTTTTAAGAAATTATCAAATGGATCTTATTATTTTTTTATTATTAAAAATATTTTAAAATTATCATTATACTCCCCCTCTCCTCTCGATGATTGCACGTGCTCCGGGATCGAGAGGAGAGAGAGAGAGGGAGGGGCCTCCCTCCCCTCTCGATCCCGACGCACGCTCACGGCCACGCGGCTGCGTGACCTGCCGACAACCGCACGTGTGCTGGATCAGGAGGAGAGAGAGAGAGGGGAGAGGTATAATGGTAATTTTAAAATATTTTTTATAATAAAAAAATAAAAAAAAGACCCAATTGATAATTTTTAAAAATTAGGAACCCGGATGTTATGATTTCAAAAACGAGGACTTGTGCGTTAATTAGCTTTAAACTCAGGGACCTCAGCGTAAATCCCTAATTCTTTTTATAAATTAAGATTAATTAGTGACGCACTTCTTACCTTATTTTACCCATAAAAAATAGAGAAAAAATCACTTTGTTTATTACAGTTTGACCATAATTGTAACAAGGCCTCCTTTTTGCAGAATTTGCAAGATAGTCCCTACTTCTACATTTTTAGTTACAGAATAGCCTTGACGGAAACTATTAGAACTTTCCATAGTATTTCAGAACCTTGTGGATACTAGGACAAAAATGCTCTTAGCATAGGTTCTATATAAGTATTTTTTGAGCAATATCAAAGTTCTTTTTTTTTTTTGGGAAATTGAGATACCAATGCAAACACATGTCAATCATTTGATGAAGTTCATTTCAAATTGATTCGAAGAACAAACTAAACTACACGGAGAGGAGAAGGCAATTATTTAACTTCATACAAATAATACCTAGACCACAACACATTAGTGAATTCACATAATACTTTGCGAGAAAATCAGTAAGACTCTTGAAAACATATGCATAAGCTAGTCTAAAAGACTATCATAAGAGAACCAACTCGGATCATGCTTAAGCCCACCGATAAAATATAGTCACATAATGTGTGGTGCGATCAAATCGTCACATCAGCTTAACAGGCTGCGTGAAGATTAACGGGCTAAAGGTGAGCTTTGTTCGCCTCCGAAAATGGACTATTTGACTATTTCAAGTCAATCGAATAACACGTGCAGAATTGGGAGCCGGCCCGAAATTGAACCAGTCGAATAGCCTAACTGAATAGCTCGCTCGAGCGAGCTCTTCGATCTGGTCCTCTCATTCTCTCTCTTTCTAACAGAACAATTAATGCTACCCTACCAAACCATGTTTCTGAGGCATGGTGATTGGTGAACAAGCCTAAGGGGGTAAATCTTAGTTAATAGAGGGCAACCTCCAAGTATGAGCTCGTTGGACTGCAAGCTCATATCTAGTAGATCTCTCATTCATGGGGATCACGTACTCCACCTGCTCCACCAGTCCCGCTCTATAAAAACCTTCATTACAAAGGGAAGAACCTCTTTCTTTTCTCTCTCGATTGCTTTGAGCTTTCTATAATAATCCAATATACTCTAAGTCTGTAATAGTAGGAACGAAGAATTCTCTAATTTACTAGGAAAGCAAGTAATTTAGACACTAGTTAAGGGGTGACCTCCAGGAACAACATGCTCAATATGAACCTTGGAAAATTATCCCTAGAATCCTTTTAATCTAGGGACAAGTGCACAACTTAACATAGAAGGGTTGGGATTAGAGTTTGAGTGAGTCAACCTTAATTCAATTCTACCAAGGATTGTTTAGCTATGAGTTGCTTTTCTAATTTATTTGCATTGAGATATTACTAGTAAATTTTTGACTAAACCTACATTATCCATACCAACTAATCTCTTTCAAACACACTATGACATATGTGTATTTAATACAAGTGCAAAATTTTGTGCATATGCATATACAGAGTAAATTTCAACTATTTCACGTCAGAGAAGTTGACTTTAAGTCACAATAACCTAAGTTATGGTGATTATTATTCTGATGATGATAACCAAATGTCAACATGTATTTCTATAGAGAAATGCTTTCAACTAAGATTCTTATATGACAATGATGCCATGTAAATAAAAAAAAAAGTTAATTTGGCTTTAATTTTTGGGGTCATCTATGAGGAATATCTAGAATTACTCACTTCTATGATAGTAAGTTTTGCAATTGTTGATGTAGGATGTAGGGGATCCCAAAGAACACCAAAAAAATGAGAGTTTCGGGAGATGGCGGCGCGCAGAGAGGTAAGCCTGATGGTTGAGGCTTAAGAGAGAGAGTTCGGAGCATCCAGAAGAGCACACAACAATTTAAGGTGGTTCAGGGAGAAAATCCCCTACTTCCACCGAGCAGTCAGCGAAAAAATTTCACTAATGGAAAAAGATAACTGTGAAGGCTAATACAAAGAGCTTACAAGAGGAAGAGAGAGAAAGAATGAGAAAGAGAGAGCTTTTCTTATTCTCAAGCCCCTGTTTTACAAGAGGTGATAGAGGAGAGATTCTGCTCTTCTTGGGGCGAGTCCTCCTCTTCTGATCTGTTGATTCTGGGTGCTCGATCTCTCCCTTCTTTGAAGCTTGTTCCTTGGTATTTGTAGGCAGCAGATGGTGTAGCTTTATCCTAGTTTTCCGAAGGAAAGGAGGTGGGCAAGCTCTGGGTTCGCGCCGTTTGTCGGCCACTGGAGGGATAAGAGTCAGTAAAGAGAGCTTGACCTTTGGATTTCAGTACTGCTTCTGAGGATTCATGATGACTGAAGCATGTGGACCCTTGATTTGCGTGTCTGGAAGAAGCATGTTGCATTGGAAACGGTGCGGCCAGAGCACGCTGATAGCAATAGGTATAGCTGAAAAATATCGTGTCCGATATGATTGGGAGAGCTGTTTGAACAAGGGTCATGCAAGATGTTTAGAAGACTCCAAACCTCACTCATGAGGTTTGGGCCCAAACCTCACTCACCAGGTTTGGTGGGCCCAAATAGCTTCAAAGTTAATGCATGATGTTTCAAGATGGAGCACCACGTGTATAGCTGTGATGCAGCGCTGGAGCCACCTGTCAACAGCAATTGAACCTTTTTATCTTTTTGTAAGTAACTGACATATTGATTTAAATGTTCATTGACATAGGATCCAGATATCCATCATAAAAACTAAATTCAGCTGATTTCACTTATCATTCAAAACATGGATGTTGGGAGACGGGAGACATTAGTAAGCTAAGGAAGGTCAAACGAAGTCACAACAAGAGATACGAAGGGGATGAAATTAATCGCAGTTCTTATAGCTAACCTCACTTCTTCACAAGCAAGGGGCCGACGTTGTCACCGGTAGCCTTGTTGTGCTTCGCATGGCTGCCATCACACAGAGGGAACGCCCCAGATCTCCAGCAGCTATTCAGGTATTGAGCAATGATCGCAAGAACAAGATAAAGGGGATGAAAGAGGGAAAGAAAAAAATAGGGAAAAGTGCTAATACGAATGAGATTGATTACCGGCAATAAGCAGTGAGAGGCTTCGAGAGCTCGGAAACGACCACGGAGTCAACGACTTTGTCCTCATTCTTTCGGATCTCCGGATTAATTCCGCCTTCAGCCCGCACCACCACCGAAACTCCTCGCCGGCGCGGCGCCGGTGCATTCAGCTGCCGCTTCTGTAGAGTTTCTGCCGTCGGGCCGTAGGTGAAGCAAGCTCCGATTGTGCTCACCACCGCGGAGTAGGATGCCATCTAGCTCCGATCGACACTCTTTTAGCCCTCGCTTCTCCGTGGCATTGGAGCAGAGGATTTACAGCCCAAGCTAGGGTTTTATTCCTCGGGGGCGGATTGGGATTTGGGAATGCCGTGTGGCCACCACGAGCTCCTAGGCAATATCACAATTATGTATATTAAAAAATAATTTTATTTCGCATAAAATTTATATAAAAAAATATTATTTTACTTTTTATTTATATATTTTTAAAATATTAATTTGATATTTCATAAAAAATTATCAATTTTATATCAGCTCCGTCAAATACTTATTTATTTATTTTGATTCTTTTCTCTTAAATATCATAATTCCTCCTATCCTAATTAGAAATTACAGTGGATAAATTTAAACCTGAAACTCCCTAATTTCAAGCAAGCTTGTTCTCCATTAACCTAAATGAAGCTTTCCGACAAATACTAATTTATAATTGAGACAAATAGGAAAAATGAGTAATCATCTTGGATACTAATGTTGGGCCATATAGAATGGGCCAAAGCCCATTAACTTTTTTAATCCAAATCACATTTCAACGCCGTCCAAGCTTCAAATGGTGTTCATCCATTTATTATTTTAGTCGAACACTAACTAACGATATATGGACTAATGATAATTACTCCTTTACGACATCACGGAGAAATCCTTATAATCCTTCCCTAACTCCCCAATAAAGACTCTTCTCATTTTATATATAATTTTATTTGTGAATCACATAATAATAATATAGCCAAGATATTAAATAATCTCATTAATAGATAATTAATTTAAAAATAATTTATTAAACATCAAAATTCTAAAATTACATAAGCCAACACATATATCCAACCTCATGGGAACAAAACTTGTAGAAATAAAAGTAATACATATAATTTAATTGAAAAATTAATGAAACATTTTTATAAAGATATAGAATTACGTAGAAATTATGTGTTTTATTGAAATTATTAAAAATTTGCACATTTTATGCACAATTTTTTTATATGTTATGCATTCACCCAAATGTTTTTAAATTCACATGTATTTTCAATTTTATTATAATAAATAGAAAAGAGATATCATTTTTATAAAATTCCAACAAATTTCATACGATAGATTTATGCTGTATCTTGTTCGGGCTAAACAGCTAAGATTGCTTAAGTCAACGATCAAACCAGCTGCTGCTGTCCTGGCCACAAATCTTCCCCTTCCCGTGATCCTTTTAGGTCGCATCGCCGTTCCCCATCATCCCGTCCCCCTCCGCTCTCCGCCTCACGCATGGCTTCCTTCTTTCCCCCGTGAATAGCTCCGCCTCCCTCCGGCGACCTCCGCCGGCAGATCCGCCATTAATTTGAGCCCGTGATCTCTCTTTCTCTTTCAACCGTCTCTCCCCAACATCTGTCTCCCACCCAACCACGAACGAAAAATCACAGGCCAGAAGATTATTAATTCCCCCCTCTTCCCCTTTGTGGCCTCAGTTTCAGGCACACGTAAAAAACTTCAATCACTATCGTCATACAAATTCTTTATATCTCCTCTCGTATAATTTCTATGAGAGAACGTAGAATTTTATCAAAATTATATATTTTAAAAATTATATTTATTAGATTACAGTATTATTGTTGATATGTGGTTCCAGCGTTGCATCACAGTTATACACGTGATGCTCTATCTTGTAACATCATGCCTTAACCTTTGAAGCTGTTTTGAGCCTCCCAAATCTCTTGAGTGAGGTTTGGAGCCTCCCAAACATCGTGAGTGAGGTTTGGAGCTTTCCAAACATCCTGCATGACCATTGTTCAAATAACTCTCCCAACCACATCGGGTACGATATTTCTTAGTTATACCTATCACTGTCAGCGTGCTCTGGCCACACCGTTTCCAAAGCAGCATGCTTCTTCCAGTCACGCAAATCAAGGACCCGCGTGCTTCAGCCATCATGAATTCCCAAAAGCAATACCAAGATCCAAAGGTCAAGCTCTCTTTATTGACTCTGGTCCCTCTAGTGACTGACAAGCAGCGCAAGCTTAGAGCTTGTTCCCCTCCTTTCCTCCGGAAAACCAGGATAAAGCTGCATCATTCGCTGCCTACAAATGCCAAGGAACTGGCTTCATGGAAAAAGGGGGCATCAGAGAGGACCCGCCCCAGGAAGAGCAGAATCGCTCCTCTATCACTTCTTGTAAAACAGGAGCTTGAGAATAAGAAAAGCTCTCTCTTTCTTCTTTTTTCTCTCTTCCTCTTGCAAGCTCTTTATATTAGCCCTCACGGCTACCTTTTTTCCTTTAGTAAAGTCTCTTCGCTGATCGCTCGGTGGACGTAGGAGATTTCCTCCCTGAACCACCTTAAATTATTGTGTGCTCTTCTGGATACCCTGAACTCTCTTTCTCTTAAGCCTCAACCATCAGGCTTATTCCTCTGCGTGCCGCTGTCTCTCAGGATTCTCTCTCTTTTTTTGTGTTTCTTGGGATCCTCTACATCCTACGTCAACAATTATTTATTTTATCTAATTTCATTGTGAATATTTCAAGAGTACAATATGGTCAAAATTCATTTTTTTTAGCAAAAAATACTTTGATAGAGATGAAACAAATGTGATTTTAAAATTGAATATAAATACATAATTTCTGAAGATTTTAGATAGACATGTATTTTTATCATAATTTATGTTTTGTATATAAATTCCTCTTTCTATTTTAGTATATGATATAATAATAAATAATGGTAGCCATATATTTTGAAAATTTAAAAATTTCATGATTAATCATGAAATTTTATTTTGATAGAAAATATTGAGAATGTATGATACCTGGCATAGTGATAATATTTTGACGTTGAACAAGTTGTTCCTAAAGATTTGTGCCTAATTAGAGTTTTTAATAATAATATTATGTGGATCTATGGTGACGGCTTGGCCGTCATAATATGTAGAAAACTTTTAGAAAATGATCGGATAAATGAAAAAGCCAATATGGCATATCCCAAAGAAGGACATGTTAGTCATGTTTCTATTTTTGCATGTGTAGTATTAGATAACTACATTAACAAAAAGTTATGAATGTACTAGACACTAGGCATAATGAATTATATACGCTACTAGCACAATTTACGACTATTTGACTTACTTATATATTAAATAAGTCATGAATTGTATGACTTAGGTAAGTCATATAATGTACATAATATATGCTACATGTTGTGCTCTACATAGAGCATTTTATTATATTAAGGGTAAATAGCATCTGGGTCCCTCTAGTTTGGTCGTATGTGCAAATAGGTCCCTCGAATATTTAAATGTAGCAAATTGGTCCTCTAGTTTGATGAAATATGCATATGGGTCCTTGGCCGTAACAGACGTTA
>KZ451939.1:3437725-3478642 GCA_002786265.1 Apostasia shenzhenica | reverse complement strand
GTCGATGCTTTCCGGTGGCCGGTGGCCGGTGGCCGGTGGCTGGCGGGCTTCCGGGAGGGGACGAGGTGGAGGCGAGGAGGGCGACGGAGCGGCAGCGGGCGACGCGCGGCGGTTCCCGGCAGAGAGGAAGAAGGAGAAAGTGGTCCCTCTTGGAGGAGAGAGAGGGAGGAGAGAGAAAATTATTTCTAACGTCTGTTACGGCCAACCTATATGCATATTTCATCAAACTAGAGGACCAATTTGCTACATTTAAATATTCGAGGGACCTATTTGCACATACGACCAAACTAGAGGGACCCAGATGCTATTTACCCTTATATTAATATTGATATGCAACAAACACTAAATCATATATTTTTTTAAAATTATTTCTAAGTGTATAATAACGGTTTTATATTACAAAATAAGATATATTAATAATAAAAATTTACATATATATTAATAAAATTTAATTATTTTATATATTTAGTACTTAAATTTTTAATATTATTATTAAAATTATATAAAAATTATATTTTATAAGCAACAACTCATGTTATAAAATTATAGCATATGTAAATTATAAATTTTATATAATTTTAATAATTAATATGTAATAATAAAAATTTAAATATTAAATACGTAAAATAGTTAGTTATTATATTTATTTGTGCAATTTGGCCTGAGGTTAAAAAAAAAAAAAAAAAAAAACTTCCCTTTGTACTCTGGACAGCTATAAAACCTGCTCCATCTTCAACCTTACATCATCCATGGCGACAGGCAAAGACTCCGCGAGAAAAGAGGGAGACCAGCGCCGCCAGATTCAGCTACCGCCGCCGCATCGGAACTTCGACCGGCAGGTGTCCCTCGAGACAGGCTTCGCCGCACTGTTCGAGGAGGCCAATGGGTCCAAAAGCGCCGCTGTCAGCCCTAGGGGCTCCAAGGACCGGCGGCTTCTCTCCAGGAACGGGAAGAGCCTTGGCCCCACCACCGCCGCCGCCGCCGCATCCGTCGCCGTCGGCGGCCGTTACGGCTCGAGAAGGGGAGATTTCAGCATGTTCCGCACCAAGTCCCTCAGCAAGCAGCAATCTATCCTCCCAATAAGGAAATATAGTGGCAATCTACAGAATGGAGAGGATGAGGCCGCCGGCGCTGCCGCCTCCTGCGATGACAGCGTCGGTGAAGTGTCTGTCAAGAGCGTCCCCGCCGGCCGTTACTTCGCGGCCCTCCGCGGACCCGAGCTCGACGAAGTCAGGGTAAGTGGATAAGAAATAAAATCCATTAAAAAAATCCAATTCCTGCAAATTTTCTGAATTTTTTCATAAAAAAAAAAATATATATTTGTTGATATTAAAAATAAATAATCAAATTTAAAACATGAATCTCTTTCATATATAATGAGAGATAAAAGAAAATGCTATTAACTCCTCTATCATCTAATAACATATATTATAAGATACATGATCAAACTCTATTAACGATTATTTATTTATCAATTAAATTATATATAAGTTTAAATATACATTACTTTATTATGAGGATCATATCTTCAGAATATAAATTAGTGCAAAAAATATTAATAATCTCTAATTCTTTTTTAATTATATATTGAACTATTTGTTCTTTTATTTTATTGCTCAGCTCCAAATCTTTTAAAAATAAAACTAATAGCATTGCAAACATATAAATAGAAAATTTTGTCATTAATAATAAATGTCTAAATAATTTATTATTTTTTCAAAAATATTGTAAGAAGTAAATATATTATTTTAAAAAATCTAGAAGTTAAATTATAAAATAAAAAAAGAGATTGAATATATAATTCAAGAAAAATTAAGGGATATATATGTAAATTTTTCTTAAATTTTTTAATGTATTTAAATATTTATATTTTTAAATTCTTTATACTCTGCTCCTACCAGTACTCTCCTTTTGTTTTTCTTTTTTCTTCTTCTTCTTCTTTTTTTTCTCCTCATATTTTTTCTAATTATATAAAGATAATTTAGGTATTAGTAGAAAGAAGTTTTTAATGAGTATCATTTTTATATTCAAATTCTACACATAACACTAAAAATCTGCACTAATATTTATATTTCACTTTCTAAACTTTAAATTCAAGTTAAAACTTAATTACATCAGTTAATTTCACGTATTAACAAATGTTATGCAATTAATATTTAATTGAAATTCGAACTTTTAAATAATAATGTAAAGTACTATTAAAGATTTGAATCACGCATGTACGGCTGGTATCGATCCGATTTCGAGCCGACTCAATACTAGCTCAAAATCGGATTGATCACATTTCGATCGACTCGAGCTCGATTGGGTTCGACTTTGAGCCGGCTCGAGTCGATTCCAATCGACTTCGAGCCGATTTCGATTTATTTTGAGCCAGCTCGAAAATGAATCAAATCTCAATTTTTATTTGAGCCGATCTCGAGCCGGGTAAGCTCAACTCGATTCGGCTCGAGATCGACTCAGTTTATAATATATATATTATATTTAATATATACTATATACATATATTATATATATATGTATTATAGTATAAAATGTATTTTAATTCGAGCCGATTTCGAGCTGGATAGAGCCGAGCCTACCCCGGCTAAAAATCGGCTCAAAATTATTACAGAGCAGAACTTTTAGCTCGCTAATTGGCTCATTTAGATTGACTCGATTTTGATTTGATCTAAAATCGATTAAATTTTTGATCGATTTTCGATCTTCGATCCATATTAAGACCCTTACATGCATGTGTAAAAATCCTTTTGAAACAAAATACCATTAAAAATTATTATTCAAAAATGCATAAATAATTAACGAATTATGTGAATCTATTTAATAATTTAGACCAAATGGCGTAAATTGAAAAGTATCAGCATATAATAAATTTTTCTAAAAATATATGTTTTTTTTTTATTTTTTATTCTAAAAATTAAATAAATAATTTTCTTTGAAATGATAATTCACCGCGGCAGGAATCGGAGGACATATTACTGCCCAAGGACGAGGTGTGGCCGTTCCTGCTCCGGTTCCCCATCAACTGCTTCGGCATTTGCCTCGGCCTCGGGAGCCAATCCGTCCTCTGGGCCGCCATCGCCGCCAGCCCCGCTATGTCGTTCCTCCACGTCTCCCCTTCCGTCAACCTCGCCGTCTGGCTCCTCGCCGCCGGCGCCTTCCTCCTCGTCTCCCTCACCTACTCCCTCAAGTCTGCATTCTACTTCGAGGCCGTCCGCCGCGAGTACTTCCACCCCGTCCGCGTCAATTTCTTCTTCGCCCCCTGCATCTCGCTCATGTTCCTCACCGTCGGCGCCCCCACGTGGCTCGCCGCCGGCCGCCCCCACCCCGCCCTCTGGTGCGCCTTCGTTGCTCCCCTGTTCCTCCTCGAGCTAAAGATCTACGGCCAGTGGCTCTCCGGCGGGAAGCGCCGCCTCTGCAAGGTGGCCAACCCGTCGTCCCACCTCTCTGTGGTCGGAAACTTCGTCGGCGCGATACTCGCCGGGAGGGTCGGGTGGCCGGAAGCCGGAAGATTCCTGTGGGCGGTGGGATTAGCCCACTATCTCTGCGTGTTCGTCACGCTCTACCAGCGGCTGCCGACTAGCGAAACGCTGCCGAAGGAGCTTCATCCGGTTTATTGTATGTTTATCGCAACCCCGGCCGCCGCCAGCGTCGCCTGGAAAGCCGTTTACGGCGAGTTCGACGCCGTCGCAAGGAGTTTTTACTTCATCGCCCTCTTCCTCTACATCTCCCTCGTCGTCCGCATCAATTTCTTCCGCGGATTCAGGTGAAGATCGATCGTTCATTATTGGTATTTTGTTTTGGCAAATTACTGATAGGTTCCTATCATTTACGCTTAATTATAATTTAGTTCATATTTTGTAAAATTTTTCATTTAAGTCCTTAATATTTTTTGAATTAATTCATTCCCTAGAATTTAAAATATGAACCGAATAAGTCCATTAGTTTTAATTGGAGACTAGTAAACAACTTTAAATAATGTGAATTAAAAGAGTGTACTTAATGAGTAAACTGAAGGGACTTATTAATAATTTATTCTCATATTAAATTTTTAGAATCAAGTCTCGAGTTGACTCATCTCAGTTCGATTAAAACTTGATTCATTTATACATTGTCCATGGCCTTGCCACCCAGGGATAGTGACAAAGCATATAAAAGAAGAAGATAATAGATGAAAAAAAAAAATTTACATATGAATTTAATGGATGGAGAACCTAGTTGCATCATTTCTCAAACTAAAGGAATCGATTTAGTTAATTTGGAAACTAGAGGACTCATGCACACAGAGGCCCAAACTACAGGAACCTATTTGCTATGTACCATCTAATATATTTTAAAGAATGAAAGAATTTTTCAAAAAATTATGGACACTTATAATTTACATTTCAATGTATCATGTTGTGTCCGCTTTGTCTTTAGAAAAACTACGAGATTACTCATTCCAGTATTACTCCAGCTCAAGCACGTTTAACTACCGGTTTTCCATCATTAGCCTCACGATTTTTCCCCAAAATGCATCTCTACTATTTTAGATTACGTTATCTACTTATACAGCTCACGATCTCCTTCCCTTTCTGACGTGGGACAATTCATTTATATGTCTCTCTCACCACTCATTATTCGGCCTAGAAGCTTGCAAGGAGCCGCACTTTGCCTCAGTAATTCTTTTCTCTTAGGACATCACCCAGCGATTACTTTCCACCCTTTTCGGCCATGGGCTGCACATCTTGTGCCGCCTCCATCTTTCTTGAGTGCTTTTATAATATTACGTAAAAAGCATGGTAAATTTATATAATCACATAGGTATTTACTATATTATTTGGCATGTTTTATCGTATTTGTGTTCTAGAATTTAAAATTTTATTGTCACTAATATTGTGTTGTATTGCATACTCGTATTTCTGTATTGCATGTATATATACTTCCTAGAAATTTTGGAAGTTTTGCATTGAATCATTCTATTTGTGGGAAATCATCTTGTAAATTGTGTGCTTGAAGGTTCTCCGTGGCGTGGTGGTCGTACACATTTCCGATGACGACGGTGTCGGTGGCGGCGATCCGGTACGCGGAGGAGGTGCCGACGGTTCTGAGCAAGGGGCTGGCGCTGGGCCTCTCGCTGACGTCGTCGGCGATCGTCTCGCTGCTGCTCATCTCGACGCTGCTCCACGGCCTCCTGTGGCGGTCGCTGTTCCCCAACGACCTCGCGATCGCCATCAGCCGGAGACGGAACAGCTCGGCTACCAGGACGGCGACGAGCATCAGGGAGCGGAGGCCGCCGGCGAACAAGGGCAATGAGATCAAACGGTGGGCGAAGAAGTCCCTGGCAACGGCCATCGGCAACGGTAATCACTCCGCGAAGCACGAATCTTAAGGTAATGATGTAGATTCCAGACAATGGACATTTTTGCCCTTTTCTTGTTTTTTTTTTTCTTTCTTTTTTTCTTTTTTTTCTGTTATGTAAATGCAGGAACCTTAGTGTAATTTGGCCTTTAAATTTTAATCCTTATGTACTTTAATATATTCTATATATATTCAAATAGATGATGCATTATAGGTGTAATAGAATCGCACAATAGAAAATCAAACCATATGCAATTCCCTCTTCTGAGAGAAAAATATATCAATATATTTATGATATAAAATAAAATTATTGTAAAATAAATATAAATAAAGATTAAGAAAATGGATTCAATATAATCTTGAACATCTATTATCATTGAATTTTAACCACTACGGGTAAATTACTTCTGGATCTTAAAGTTGCAGGTTACTTGCACATAAATCACGTCACCTACTCCTTATGAACCTCCCAAAAAGCCCTCTTTTAATACTTTATTTTTATTGCTTTAATGCGTAGGCTACAGCCGACTTTAAAAAAAAAACCCTCTTTTAATTATTCAAAAAACATGCCCTCTTCTATATACGATGACTAAAAATTCATGTTCCAATAAAAAGGAAGGAATTAGTTAAAAAAAGAAAAGGAAAGAATGTAGTATAAATTTAAGCGGCCGAGACAAGGGTGACGGTTTAGCTCAAAGATCGATAGTTCTCGATTTTTAAATTAATATTTAGCGGTAATCAAGCTTGATTGTAGTTTATTGAGCAAAACTATGAATCATAGCCGGATTGGATCGACTACATAAAAATGTGTTAGAGGATCTTATGAACATAATTAATTCAATTTTTAATTCTAGCAGAATTAAATCAGCTTGATTAGGGCTAGAGCCAAGTTTAAATTAAAATGAGCCAAATTTGAGCCAAAATAAGTGGGCACTTTGTTGTTAAAAAATAATCAATCGATAAATTCTTTTTCATTATAGTTGTAGATAACATTTTTCAATCTGACAAATTTATTTTAATTTATTTCTCATCTTAAACTTAAAACTACATTTCTCACGTGATAGTGCATAGTATTTAAACTCATAACGAATAATCATGCATTATAAGAAATAAAAATATTATAGAAAATACAAATCAATGTAATAAAAGAAGTAATGAATTGGAGCAAAATGCAATATATAGGTCAAATCATATTAAATAACTCTTTTTTTGTAATACCTGATGATAATAGATTATATAATAAATATTTTATTATAAATATTAAATATTAGTTTTTGATAGATAATATTATTCTAATAAATTTTATAAAAATAATAATTTATCGATTTAATTGGCTTGATAAATAGTCTGATCAGTCTGACTATGAATCAAATAGTAAATTGATTCTTAATCTGATCTGATTTTTATAATAATATGTATAATGCATGTTTCAATTGTGAAGCAAATCTGGAGACGCACCTGAAACAAACTACAAAATTGAGCCAAAATCAAAATAATAATTCACTTAGGCCCCTGAGATTTACTTATTTGGACACAAAAGTCCACAAATCTCAAAACATGTCATTCAGATCCACAAAAAATATTACACGAGATATCGTGGTCCTTTCGTGACAGAATCCATTATGTATCGTAAAAATGATAAAAATACCCTTCCTCAGGCCTTGTTTGGCATGAGCCCAAAAATGGGCAAAAATATATATTAATAATATTTTAAATTTATTATAAATTTTAATAATTTTATTTCACATCCAACACAAATTCCAACCTTAAAAATCAACTTTATTTCATATCCAACACAAATTCCAACCTTAAAATCAACTTTATTTCACATCCTACACACCTCCCAATATTAAAATAAATTTCTTTCCCATCAACTCTATAAAATAATTTATTTTCTCTTTCCTTACCCAAATTCATCCTCCAACCAAACAAGCCCTTAATATATTAATTTTCAAAATCACTAAGACTATGTGCGGTGGCTGCTTGCGCGCGGATGCACTCAAGGCGTCTGCGCGCGAGGCCGTGGCAGTGCGGACATCGGCGCTCAGCAGCGACATGTGCCCGGACGCATGCGCGCGTCTTGGCAGCTGGCCCCCGGCTGCCCGCGCTCTAGGCCGCGCGGATGCCCTGGGTGGGTTAAGGGGTAAAATTATAATTGAAAAAATATTTAATTTAATTAATTTAATTTAATTTTTTTAATGAAATAATAGTATTTTAAACGAAAAATATTATTTTGAACCTAATTAAAAGATTTTTAAAAATAACTAGGGCCCTGGTGAACTATATAGCAATTACTGTGGACCCGAATGATATGTTTTGAGATTTATAAACTTTTGTGTCCAAGTAAACCTCAGAGGCCTAAGTAGAATCACCTCTAATTTTAATCAACTTGAACTGTATCTTCATCCAAAATTTAAAACTTCAACTAGAACTCGAGCTCGACATGATGCAATGAAAAAGGAACAAAAAAAGAAACTTGTATTGCAATCGCAATGTGGGTCTACTTACACAACATATTTCCCTCGTATTACTTGATAGCTACAGAGCTACAACACTATGGGGCGTCATTGAAGCAACTTATGATATTTCCCATAAGTAGCTTGACGAATCTGAACAAATTCATTCTTTTGAAGCACATCTTTTCTGTATTCTACAGAAAGTGATGAATCAGGGAAAACCAAACTGAAGGGAGTGTCAGAATTACCAAATGGCAGCCTGAACTGGGATTTCCGCGGCAGACACAAAGAAGCCAAAGCAGAAAACAAATCAGTACTCACAAAAAACTAACCTTCTTTGTCTCCATATAGAGAAAAAATGGGCTGCAGTATGGTCTGAAGTTCTTTTATGAAACTCATCCCAACAATTTCCATCAATGAATTGCCTTTTTCCTGCATTTTTAATGCAAGATCATAAAAAAGATAATATATTGAGATATGTGAAAGATATGAAGTTACTTACAAAAAACTAATCTTCTTTAGATAACTTTTTAAAAAATTATAGAATTGTCAATCAAAAGATGACATCAAGATGTTATGATATCTAAATAATATGACATAACATCAAGATAACATCAAACTAAACGCTCCCTTAATTCAATCAATATATTAGTGGTAACACCATTAAAAAAACACAAGCACAGCTAAGTTCTATATGGCTTCAAGAGAAAAGTACTTCCTGTAGTTACCTCATATATCCTGCCTCCAATCTAGGATAACTAGAAGTTCTGTTTTCAGAGCCAAATTGCTTTGTCCGTTGCTTTAGTGTGTTGGCTTGATTGGCATGATCACGACTCTACAAAAAAGATCCATAATGTTATACAAAATTTCAAACCTTTTACAAAAATGTGAAAAAGTGTGACGAAATATTTCAAAGTTATTTTGCATATCAGAATGGAGCAGTAAATAGGATAGCAGTTAATGTGAAAAGCAGCAAGGTTAATTTGAAAGTAATACAGCATACCTTCTGCCCATGTTGTACGGTATCTGCCAAGTTCTCCTTTGACTCCTTATATCATATAATTTAGAATACAACAAAAACGTTATGAAAGAATGTTATCATGTGCATAACAAATTTAATTACAGGAAATCAAAGAGACAAAACACCTTCAGAAATCGACGCAAAGGCAATATGGGATTTTCATGTCTTGTGGAAGATTGATGTCCATCGGACTTTAGAGAGAGCTAATACTCAACAAAAGCATCAGAAAGGTTAATATGAGCAAGTTCAGAATGAGCTGATTGATCGTAAGAGCACAAACAATCAGAATGGGTGACTTTTTTTTAATTTGCTTATCCATTTTGAAAAGATTCAGGAAGACGTGTTGATTGTCAAAGTTGTTAATCTAAAAGGTGGAAATAGCAGAGCTATGCGCTTTGTACATTTAGCAGTTCGTAGCTTGAATATAACTTTTTATAGCTCACCTTGTTAAAGAGTTCTATTGGTACATCCTGTTGGCTTCTTTTATTTTTTGAAAGGTTAAATTCCTGAGTTACCAGAAAAAAGATGTAAGAATAAAGAATACACATAGAACATACTCATATGAAAGACATAAATGATACCATTGTTTTAGTGGTTTCTCGCTTAGCACTGCGGAAGACACCAACATCCCCTTTGCTCAACAATATCTGCTAATGAACATGTGTGACTAGTTATAAATTGCCATCCCGTCACTACATAGGTAGCAAAATTGACTCATTTCCGTTAAGTATAGCTTCTAACCCACTTTGTCAAGAGCAGAAAACAGAAGGTGCCGTAAAATATAAACATACCCATAAACTGAATACTGTACAATTTCATTTGTAATGGTGAAAAGTTGATAATGATAATAGTCCCAAATTACCTTTCTATCAAGTGGTCTAGCTTTAAACTTGGATAGATTGCGATCACCATTATGTCTCTCTTGATTATCACTGAAATGGTGAAATAGGGACCATCATAAGATTGCGCACTTAATAAAAGGCATCTACTTAAGCAACCACGTGAAAAAATTTAGTATTTTTGCAATCCAATTATAAAATGTCATTCCATTCAACAGGGGAGTGACACGAAGATATACAATATAGAATTATCAATAAAGCTTCCCACAAACTACATGTGATCAGTGCCATAATGATAACCAATCTACCATACAAAGCAAAGGTGTGAAGTGTTCTGTGATACATTAAAAGCACAACTTCCACCAACAAGTAGAACAAATATCAATAGCCTTTACCAACAGAATCATAGGCCTTTGAATGTATTCCACTGCAGAATGTGTACTTACATGAGGAAAACATACATGCTTAGTGCAAGGATAGCCCAACTAAGCTCAGATCAAAACTGACTACTCCACTTTCACGAAAACTCAGTATTCTAATAAAATGTAACCTATGTTTGGAAGATGAGAGAATAATGCTGTCTAAGGTGAAACTCCTAGCATCTGCACAAAAACCATATCATGATATCCAAAGAATATTGAGATCTTAAATTTCTAAGAATATTGTGTTTGGTACTATTGGTGCTAAAAACTATGCGACAAAGAAGACAAAAACACCTTATACGACACCACCCTTAGAGGACAAAAATAAAGTGACCTTCTAGAAACTTGAAATGAATGGGATACAAAGAAGGTTATTGTCAAAGCTTAGCCCAAGGTAGCCACTAGCACAAAACTACAGATGAGATAGGACTTAGTATCTTCCTCTAGTCCTAACTGGACCTAGGAAGCCAACAGAGAAAAATACTTCCCAGTTTGACTTCTTTGGCTTCTAAGCACCACAGGAGAACTCTCTTGACCTGGATCTTCAAGATGGACTTGACTTCCCCACAACTCCCTCGCCAGCGATGAATCTCCAAGAAATTTTAATCTTCACAGAAGTGGCACCTCTCCTTGTTCAAGTCTCCCCATTCTAAAACCCATTCCTATTTATAGGAGAAGCTGCGTACCGCCTCAATAACATCTTGGTATGAGCACACTGCCCTTGGGCCCTATGTAGCACACTAGTTGACTTATTCATGACTTGACCAAGCCCCTATGCCATGCTCTAAGCTCAAAACAGATTTTGAAAGTGATCTGTGACTGCTTCTTCCAAAGATGTGTTCTCCGGCTACCTGATGTTGTCAAACCAGACTCTTCGACAGGCTTCTTAAACTTCACTTCATTGTTTCAACAAATAACCAAGTCGAGGACACCTTCGAGGTTGGCTTTGTTTGACTTGAATTTTTTCGACAAACCTCTTCAACTTCCTCCTTATAAGAAAAGACATCTCAACAAACTTCTCTCGACTTTTGAGAGGAACTACACACTATATCCTTCATCATCAATTTGATACATTCTCGTAATTATAAATCTTATCCAGTATCATAGTTTTTCCTTCAAGTATATTTAGAATCCAGTGATATCAAACTTCAATGTGCTTTGACTTTGGATGTAGACTTAAATTCTTTACTGAGATTATGGGACTCTAACTATCACAGTACAAAGATATTCGTCCTGTCTGTGTCCCAAATTTTCAAGTAGTCGCTTCATCCATAACATCTCTTTACATTCTTCTGTGGTTGTTAAGTATCTAGCTTCGATCGTTGAAAGTGTCACACGCTTTTGCACTTTGAATTGCCATGATACAGCTCCTCCGATGAAGTTGATCAGATATCTCGAAGTGGGTTTTTCAAGAATCCACATCATCAGCCATACTTGCTTATGTAGTCTAACCTTTTCTAGCACAACTTTTCAGTTTCACCTCTTTTGACTTTAATTGAAGTCCTGAACAGGTTTTGGCCTTTAGCTTATACAAGGAGCAACACTTCACTTGAAAAGGGCACATTTGGTAAGCTTCCACTAATACTTGTCAAAAATACTAATATACCTTTCTTCGTCTAGCAGCCATGTCAAAATTAGGTTGAGACGCATATCAGGAATGTGTCAAACATCCTTCAATGCCAGGTAGTTTCAAGTTCAACATCCCCTTGGCCAACAATCTTCAACACATTGTTGTTGCCTACTCTAACAACTCCGACATCACCCAGTGTGTCTTCTCTTCATCATGCTACATAGTAGGAAGCTTCAAAGTCAACAACTCATTCCATGTCATGGGAAGCAAAGCACTCACCTTATCGTTCGCCAGTCAACAAATACAGTAATAAATCTTCAATTGTGATTGGATGACAATGCCGAAAGACGAAGATGTGGGCCTTTCATATTCAATCTTCCGGTCCCTCTTTTACTCGCGGCAATCCCCCATTAAGTGCCCTAATTTGTTACAATAACAGCACTTGGAAGTCTTTCTTCAAAGAGGCTGACTTCCTTCAAAACTTACTAAAATCTTGATACTTCTCTCTTCGGTTTCAACATCTCTCCTGTCATTCAGCAACAAGTTTTCACTACTAGAAGACAACAATCTTGTAGTGACGACGTTCATGAAAAGAACTCCATCTGTTGTTAACTAAAAGATGCTAGAGAGTTCCCAATTCTTAAGCAATGAGCTAAGAAGTAGCTGGGCCTATAGCTCATCATTGAACCGCATCATCTCCATTGCCTTCAATTGGTTGATGATGGCCTACACCTCATTCAAGTGGTCAAAATGGAGATCCCTTCAAGAAGCTTCAAGTTCACAAGTTCTTGATGAGGAAGTTCTTAGTGCCTTCCCTTTTCTCTTGCACAAGCCTTCAAACTTCTTCCACATAGCCCACGACTCATCAGTTCTTTCACCATCAAACAGAAGATCCAACCACATTCTTAAACCGCTGACAGCTTTTTCATTTAATTTCGTTCCATCAAATTCATCGTCGTTGGATGCTTTGGCAATTGCATATCCTTCCAAATTAGAAAATTCCATACTCTTTTAAAATTCAAAGAAAAGATAAGAAAATCAAAGCAAATTCTGAACTCCTCTTCTAGATCTAGTGGTTGTTGTCACTCAGGCTTATCATCTTTGACATCATTCTTGAATCTGCAAACTTCAAGATTGTACAAAACTTTCCTTGGATACCACTTATTCCTTGCTGGTGGTGCTTTGACAAGAACTATTTGCAACAACCTTCAAAGATGAATATAAATGTTTGGTTTTGGATTACAAGATCTTGTACAAGCTTGAAAGACACGGAATACAAATAAGGTTTTACGTGGAAGCTTAGCCCACAACCATGACAAACATGGCAATTAGTTGAATATGGGATGAGAATTTTTCTCGTCTATACCTAACTAAACTTAGGAGGCTAACAAAGAAGACAAACACTTCCCTGTTCAACTTCTTTGCTTTTCAAGGCCTCAAGTGAACTCTCTTTGCTTGATTCTATAGAATATTGAGATGGACTTGACTTCACGACAACTCCCTCAGTGGTGATGCATCTCCAACGAACTTCACTATTCACAACAATAGCACCTCCCCTTTTTCAAGTCTCCAAACCTCGAGAGCATCTTGGTATGGGCACCAGCATACTACCCTTGTGCTTGTGTAGCACGCTTGTTGACTTATCCCTGACTTGACCAAGTCCTCATGCCATGCTCCGAGCTTAAGATAGATTCTATGAGAAATTTATGGTTGCCACTTTGGAAGATGCATCTACAACTACTTGATCATGTCAAATTGAGGGCTGCTCGACAAGCTTCTTCATCTTGGCTTCACCTTTGAGGCTCTTTGTTCAACAAGACTTTCTTTGATGAGATTTTTCGACTTCCTCCTCATAAGGAGGGATATACAACTCCATGAGATATTCAATATTAGACTAAAAAAAGAAAGCTAAACAAAAATATTTTAAGTTAGACTTACAAGTGAAAAATTGAAGTAGTATAAGGTTGATGCTTGAAACATGTAGCATGCAACGAATCATCTTGTGAACAAGTAGCACCAGCCATTACATTGATTGTATCCTGCAAAGACAATAGAAACTATAGTGATCAGAACTTACACTACAACTACTCCATTTTAAATAGGAAACGTAAAATTATATAGAGGAGAACAAAAATTAAATTTACATTTACCTAGGATAAAACAAAATTACTGTTCAAAGATTTGTATACACTAAATATAAAATAAGAATAGAGGAATACCAATGATGATGCAGCAGCTACAGAGTAATCAGGAGTCCTCTCTGACAACTTCGACATAGAAGACTATAAAATCAAAAAGGTACCAAAGAAAATTACTAGAAGCAGTGCAACAAAAGTTATTTTTCTAGTATAAATATTGGACTTTGGACAAGGATACTATATTAAGTCAATAACACACTCATATGGAGCTGTGGACCACCTACTTGGCATTCAGGTGACCTTCGAGTACTCTTCTGGCACAAAGGCATGGAGGAAGAATCTAGAATCTGAATAATTATCGTTATAGTTTTTCATGCATTATAGTCAGTCTTCAATGAGCAAAGCAAAAGATGCCTAGATCAATTGTTCCTACTGATGGAAGAACAAACCTTTTTATTGAAAGGATATGCTTTAATTGTTGATGAAACTGGCGTCTTCTCCAGTGACAATTGAACACTATCCGACCTATCACACCAATAAAATATGCTTAGCAAACACGATGAATAAAGTATAATGTTGTTTAATATCATAGTATAATGCCCAAAATAAGTTCATAACAACCTTTGAACCCTGATCTTCCGTGCCCGTCGTTCAGTTTCAAGCTGCGGTTCTCTAGGAATGGTGAGTCTAAGTTTTGAAGAAGTTGTCAAGTTATTCTGGAAAAATAGAAAGACTACCATAGCTTACTAAATTCACATATTTTTACAGCATTTGCTTCACTAATTAGGTCAATTATCACAAAGTAAGACCATTCAAATAAAAAATAAATATTATTTTGTCAAATGTACAAAAAAGAAACAACTATCACTGTCTATAGAAACTTATGCATAGCACACCCAATTCATGTATAAAATTAAAAACAAATGTGATAAATTTCAAGTCTAAAGTATGAGGCATCCTGGGTTCATCACAAATATCTTCAACACTAGAGCCAATATTGAAAATTTTTAAATTTTAATAGATCTCAATATCTAAAAAGATTTATAGGAGTTAAAAGGGGTATGGTTCTAGTTCCTATTATACGATTTGTTACAAACTTACATTTTCCATTGTTTTTCATCACAATAACATATTCAGTTGGAAGAATGTAAAGTAAGATCAAGATATATATATATATATATATATACACACGACTTGAACCTTTAAAATACTTGAACATGTTTATCTCTACTATTTCTTGTAATGTTGCTCCATCCATTGTGTGGACGACTGAAAACTACATGACACTTCAGTGCAAATAAACAAATACCTTATCCAAGCCCAGCCTCAAATTTTTGGGTCTCAATCAATCCATTTCAGTATAGATAAGGTTCATATCAAGAGATAATCAATTTAAAATTTTCAATAAATTCAAACAACCAAAACTCACTCGCACTTGAGAATATATATAAAGTGACAATTAATACGAGACGACATTAATTTCTAAATTATTTTATTATTTTCATAGTAATTTGTAGTTAAAATTTAAATTGCTGATGTCACATAACATTGTCATTATTTTATTAATGCAACAAGCTCCAAATCATATTCAAGTTAATTTGGGACTTAACCTGAGCACAGCAAGTCAAATTCAGGCTAGTGAATCTTAGCATTTAAGTCCCAAGTCAAGGTCCAGTTTATGCGTCATGGGTGAAGCAATTTTTGATTGGACTAGATTCCATCCCACTAACCTGATTTCTTCTCTCTTTATAATACTATAACTAATTGTTGAATAACAACATACAATCTAGTTTTGGGCCCATTATTTTGCATGTTTTGAAGAACAAAAAATCTTATGAAAATCTTAACTCTCTCAATGGCCCATGTGCTATATAGGCTTCATAGATCAATGCCACCATATCATAAATCTAGTATACCAAAACAATCTAAGTTTAACTATAAAAAAAGATTACCATTTGTGGACGTTTATGTAGCAAATCTGTAAGTTGATTCACACTGACCACCTGTTTATTTTTAAAAAAAAAATATGAAAAGATGGATGTAGAATGAAACTGTTTTACCAAGAATGATAAAAAAAAAGAGAGAATGACATATCTTCATGAAAAACTTTAATAAAATAGATAACAAAACATAAAGTTTCCATACTCTCAAAGAAAAACATAAAGTTTCTATGGTATGGACATACTTAAATTAAACATTATATGGTATTGCAAAAACATTATAAAAAAAAGTTAGAACCATATTTGTTAAAGACACAAGGTGCATCAAGGCGCAAATGTGCTATGGAACGATGGAGCATTTTTACATACCAATATTGAAGTTTTACAACAAAAAAAGTTTTAAGAGTGTTCCAACTCAACCCGAAACCTTTCCAAAATCAAAACTAGTCAATGCAACAAGTTC
Organism: Apostasia shenzhenica; assembly: GCA_002786265.1. Lineage (NCBI taxonomy): Eukaryota > Viridiplantae > Streptophyta > Magnoliopsida > Asparagales > Orchidaceae > Apostasia > Apostasia shenzhenica. Next base: position 3,462,453 of record KZ451939.1, on the reverse strand, counting down.
TAAAAGAAACAAGTTCTCAAAGAAACAAAAGCAAATGCAAAAAAATAAAAGTAGTAGCAAACCAATCCTAAAAGTCAAATGTAAAAACAAACACTTTAGATGTGCAAAAGATCTAGATGAATTTGGTATTCTCTTTTTTGCCTATAGCAATATGCCTTCAAATATTTTCGCTTGATTCTCTTAAAGAAGATACAAATTGAGATATAAAATCACAAGCAACTTCATCAACTCCAGTACCTCATGCATCATCGGCCCAACTTAAATTATTATTATCATGGGCAAGGTCATTCTCTATCAATTTCTCCACATCCAATCTCCCCAACTATTCATATCCCCTGTCTATTTCATCTAACGAAGAAGGATCAATAACACCACATACCATATATTAACATCATGGAGCTCTATCGTACTCGACATAAACAAAATCATTCAAGCATTATTGATCCAATCTATTTCTTCTTTAGGAAAGAAGCTGCATAGATTTATTTACTATGCAAAACTTTCTTAAGCCTAAAATTTATAGAAATAACTTTATATATAAATATAAGAAAATGTTTGAGAGAAAATAGAATATCATTGAAATTTTCACAACCAAAAGAAAAAGAAGTGACACTGAGGACTTTTACGGTTAATTTTGCAAAATTGGGGATGAAATCCAAAAGAAAACAAGCAATCAGCGAGTAATTCATTAAAAAGATGTGTTTCATGTCCCATGCAATGCGACAATTAAAATGGCGCAAAAGACACAACAAAGTGGATTTTATTAATGTGCTGCACCATAGAAGAAATTAGCCAAGAGCTATTCCATACACTATTTGCTCCTTGGCATGGGATACAACGCGCTATTTACAACTAGTTTGGACCAAGTTATGGCTAGGAATATGCATAGCAGATCCTACAACCTAAAAACTATATGTAAATATTTCATCATACAGCTCAAATTGAAACAAGGACAGAAGACCAACATATCCGATACCATCAGGAAATAATAATGTGCAGAGCATTAGAAAAGTAAATAAAAAGGGCAAGAACCAATCATATGCAATAATTAATAAATCAACATATGAGCATGCTTATTAGGAAAAAGATCCTGACATACAATTATGTAAAGCACATTAAACATGAGTAAACCTAAACAGGGATCATAACCTTGCACAAATTTCCACCATCTAGTTTTTGTCTTTTGGCAGCATGAACAACATTTTCAGAAGGATCTTGTTTTTGCATGCCTTTATCGGCAAATGGCTTCCACAATCTAATATCATCGGCAAAGGATAGAAAAATAAATGAACAAAAAGAACTTAAATATTAATTAATAAAAATATTTATAATAAAGAACTAGAAAGTACATATCAACAGGTATGAACAATTGCAACATTCTTTTCTTTAAAAGGAGCAACATTCAAAGAAAAACGAACATATCAACTAAAAGAAAATTTTAAATAAAATTATATTGAAAAAAATTAGTTGCATGTTAAAGTATAACTTACAAAGTTTGAGCTATAGCAATAGTATCTTCAAGAAAGCAAAGAAGGCAATCACAAATATGATTAACTTGAAAAAAAAAGCGAATAGATTACATCTTATAAACTAGATAAATAGTATCAAAAGAATAGAAATAACCTATGTACAGACTGCTGAGAATATCTCACTTCTCCATGAGGATAGTTTTGCTTTGCCAAGTGACTAGCAGTTGGTTTCATCAATGTCGAGCACCTCGTAGAAGAGGCAAATACAAATCCCTTATCATTTTTACATGGATCATCTTTAAAGCAATTTAGAACTACAAAATCCAAAAGAACAAAATTTTAATTTGAATAAGCTTTAAAGCACTGCATACTTAATATCAAGGAAGCTCCAAAAAGTGACATTTAATTTCATAAATATACTAAATTTATAATATAGCACAAATGCCATTTTATGTCAAGAAGAAAAATAAATAAATATAAAAAGAAAGATAATCAAGAACATATCGCATCTATAGTTCTTAATTTATGTGTAAAAAAAATTATAAAGAAGAGAAGAATAAAAAACAAGCATATTAATGTAACCCAAAAAAAAGAGGAAACTTAAAACATTCAGATAGATATTTATTCTATACATATAGTTCATTATCACAATAATAGGAACATCACAACCTTATCAATAGTAGTTTCATTGACATATATTTTTCACTTTTCTACTAGATAATAGAAGATATTGAAGAGTTATATTTAATAACAATATGTACACAAACCATATATGGAAAAAATAAGGAACCATACCATGCAAAATAATATGTAATTAGAACAAAAGATAACAAAAATAGTGACGCAAATCCAAATAACTCCTAAAAGAATTTAGGAGGCATTTGGTTCAACGTTGTTTTAATGTGATGTTATGTTATTTAAATGCCTTGACATTCAGAAGTTATTTTTTAGGCAACAATTTTATAACATTTTACAAGGTTATCCACACGTATCATCTAATCAAATAATTATTTTCTTTAAAAATATGACATAATATCAAGATAATACTGAACCAAATGCCTTTTTAGTTATTTTCTTATTAAAAGGGTTGATAGTTTGTTAAATCTTTAATCAATCAATAAAGGGTTTTAGCATTTAATTTTTTTTCTAGTCAGCTGGACAAAAACTCTCTTATTCAAATAATTTAAAAAATGCAGGAGGGACCAACAAATTGTCAACATAGAAGGAAGAAATAGACTGTTATATGAGGAAAACAACAAAAATTCCATCATAAACTATATCAATAAAAGCGTTTCCCACATTTTCAAGATAAAATCCTTTAGCATTTGCCATTAATTATAATCATGCACTCAAAGGAAGTAAGATAATATTTTAGATATAGCAGAGAATGATGATCTTAATATACCTCCGAAGCTTTCCTCTAAAATATGAGAATCTTGATGAACAACTTTATTTGAATTATCTCTAGAGATATCACTATTTTTCACCTTTGGCATGGTATTTATGGATTCTGCAAATAAAACTTCTCCCGATGCCATTTTTGACATAAAAGCTGGATTAAAAAATATTTTAGAATCAAATAAGACAAAAAAAGGGAAAATTCATACAAGACAAAAGAGGCAAAAAATAGATACGTAGCGAATTCAACAAAAAACAGTGTTAAAACAGTATCAATGTGGTTCAATTTAAAATACGTAATTTGAACATTATCATAATAAGGTAATAACACAAAATTTCCAAGAACTATGTGATATATGTTTTTCATTAACCAATACCTGCTTTATTGACAAGTAACACATCCGATTGACTATCTAAACTTTCTAAAAACTAAATTCTATTTTCCATATCAAATTTATTGCAAAGTATTTCAAAAGAGTAGCAATTTCCATGTATGACATAAGCTGATATGCATTCCGGGACTCCATCCATGGCTAATTCCCTCGAGCTACAGTAGTGGTAAATCTAGATTTTTCAATAATTTTAATGTGGGCTAACTAGTCTTCTTTCATTTCCTTTCCTAACCCTTTAGCATTAATATTACCAAATGATGTCGTTTAACTTTTCAAAAATGATGCCCTTTATCATTTACATGATTAATTTTGATATAGCCAAAACACCAAGAAAAGGATAAATCATGTAGGAATAACTGAAAAATGATTTTCAAGCACACAAGTTTGCATTTGAGAATTTTAAAGAAACTTCTCAAAAAATATCAAATAATTTTATTATTTTTTGCATTGAATCTAGACCTACAACATAACTATAGCCAATACATGAATCCAACACAGCAACAACAATAATTAAACTTTAATCCCGGATTAGTTGGGATCAGCTACATGTATCTATCTTCTTCATCCAATTCCATTTAAGTCAACAATATTTATGAGCGCAATGACTAACAATAACTTAGAAAATGGATAGATTCAAACAAACTCCATAATAACACCCCACCATTGCCAGCAACCTAACGAAATTTCAAAAGTCCAGCACCCAAAGAACAAAAAAAAAATTCCTAGATATTCAACAAGCACAAGAAGCATATCCGTCATTTTCATTGCTTACACTTTATCTTTGTTGGCAAGAACAAAGATAATTTTCTCAGGAAAGCTTAAAATGCATTTCCAATATTTATGGAATCTGTTGTTTATGGTGTCGGTTGCATATTTGCATTGTAGTGGAGAGAACAAGTTTCCACATAAATTTGTGACTTCAGACCAGTAAAGCAGAATGCCTTCGAATCTTAAGCTTCATGGTCAATGTCAATCCCTCCTTGCGAAAGAACATTGAATTAAACTCAACAAGTAGAGAAAACAAACTTTCTAGAAAATGATTCATATGTGAAAAACTGTAATTTACTGCGAGTGAGTTTAAAAAGTAAATGAGATATTTTAATCCTTATGCTACAAAAACTGAAATATAAATACCCACAGGGGCTATCAACATGATTTGTAACATTAAAGAAACGACATGAAAGAAATCTCACATCTTAAAGAACAACTACGGGACATGATAGAAAAACTTTATCTTCCTCTTTATCCATTTTTCAGAAACTCATAACACGCAATGAACAATCGATTTATCAAACATTATGTCATCAGCCCGTGAAAGAGCCAATCAAACAGCAATTACCCACGAAAAGCCAAACCAATACAAGAAAGAATTTTAAACGAGCAAAATAGCTAAAAAGCAATCAAGAACTATTAAAAGTCCGGCAAGGGAACGACAATAGACCAAAAAATACGGATAATAATGAATCAATGATCAAGGAACTAGGGTTCGAGCGCACGAGAAGGGGGGTAACTCCCTGCCATGTCGAACCAGTGCTGTGCCTCCCACTCTTGCGAGGCAGTCTCCTCCCTAACGAAGTCGAAGTATCTCGATGCATCGAACTCGTAGTCGAAGTCAATCTCCAGGCTAAGGAAGTCCATTTCCGCCGCCTCCATCATCTCCCTCTCCATCCGCACTCAGCGCAATATTAGATAGAGCTATCATCAAGTCCCCCAGGGATCGCTTCTAGGTTTCGCCTCTAATGATCCTCCTAGCAGCCTGCCCTAAAACCTTTTTTTTTTATTTCTGCCCTAAAACGTTAACCAGCGGGGAAGACGACGATTAAAAAAAGCTGCAAACGAAGCGGCAGAAATTTGAATGCGGGCCCTAACTCCTAATGCCTAAAATGACATATTTACCCTTTGTTCTTCCGCAAGAATTGGGCTCGTTTGTAATTTTTAGAAAGACGTGCATAATCTCCCTAAATAATTCAAATTTTTGAATACAACTAACACAATTATTTAGTATAATAATAAGGGCAAATTTCACCCAGGTCCCTGAGTTTAAGGGTTATTATCACACAGGTTCATATTTTTAAAATTATATCCTCGGAGTCCCTAGGTTTTCAATAATTCATCTGGGTCCCTTTTTTATTTTATTATTATTAAAAAATATAAAAATTATCATTATACCCTTACCCTCCCTCTCTCCTCAAGATCCGGCAGCCGCGCAGCCCCGCGCCGCCTTCGGCGACCTGGCGCGGCCGCACGACACCGGCTGTGATAATAACCCTTAAACTCAGAGACCTGGGTGAAATTTGCTCTAATAATAATAATAATAGTAATACTAAAAATATATGTATATACATTTAATTTTCTCATAAAATTACCATCATTAGAGATAGGTAGCATTACTCAATTTTTAAAAGTGTTAATAGCAATTAGTTTTCTCTAATTTATGTATAATTAGATACATTAGTATTAATTAATAAAGAGAATCAATAAATTATAATTTTTATAATTAGTTTACTAGCTTCGTTAATTTAAAAATTATATTAACATTTCAAATGAATTAATATCCAACTTAATTTAGTAAATAGAAAAATACTTTTTATTGGGTAATTTCATTAATACTGGAAAACCTATTTATACATTATCTGAAATTTTAAAAAAAATTAGCTATTTTGAAAAAAATAATAACCTACTTGCACATATCCTCAAATTAGAGGGACCTAATTGCTATTAAATATATTTTGGTAGTTGTCTTAATATTTTTTTTATGAATTATGTTAAATTTGAATATTAAGTTATTATTTTAAAAATTAAAAATATAAATTTAATTATTAAAAAGTATTATTGTAGATTAAGATATAAAAAATTTAAAATTATTATAATAATAATTTAAAATACTAAATATATTTTTAATAATTAATATATATATTTTTAAATAGTAATTTAATATTTAAACTTAACATATGATTTATTTGAAAAAAATGTAAATAGAGTTATTTAAATAATATGTTTTTATTTTTATAAAACTATATAATAGAGGTCATAAATAATAAATAAAAATTTTTGAGTTTTTTTATTCTCTTCTGAGATAAAGGACTTCAAAACTGTTGTCCGAAAAGTATTGAATAAGTTTAATGGTGTGAGGGCTAAAATAATATTAATTTTAAAAAAAAAATAATAATAATAAATAATTTTTTAAATATTTTATATATTTTTTAATATAAAAAAATATTATTTTATTTATATATTTAATTATTTTTTTAAAAAATATTAATTTTATTTCACATTCTATATCAAAATACTCAATTCAAATATTTTAGTTTAAGATGTGAAATAAAGTTGATATTTTTATTGAAAATTATTAAGTATGTAAAATAAAATAATTTTTTTATATTAAAATATCTATAAAATAATTAAAAAATTTATTTATTATTATTATTAATTTTTTTAAATTAATATAATTTTAATTCTAATTTTAGTTATCGCATCGAACAGTCTGAGTTATCCCATACTTTTTTCTTACTGTCATCAAATTTTATTTTTTTATTTTTATTTTTAGATATGTACTTTTATAATTATTTTTGTAACACATGATTGTATCAATTTCATAATCATTTTTATTATAAAATAATTTTTTAGAAGGCTTATAAATTCTTTATCATAATTAAAAATATAATTTAATTGAAATTGAAATGGAGTTTTAAATCAATGATTCGAAACATATGTTAATATTTTTTTGGCTATATAAAAAGTGACTTATGCATTAACAATTATATCTCATGTTTATAAAATAAATATAAATATATATATTATATTTTGTGTTTTGAGAGAGAGAGAGAGAGAGAGGAGAGAGAAAGTGAAAGAGAGATAAGCTTCGTTATAAAGCGGTAGACAGCGAAAGCTTCAGATTGGACGAATCCCATAAAACCTCTGCCAATCCGTCACTTCCACTTTGATGACCCTAGCCCCGGCGGCGGGGTCGGACGGCGACGAGGAGGCCGTGGCGGCGAGATCTAGTGGTGGAGGCGGAGCAGCGGCTATGAGGATCATCGTGCCGCTTCAAAGCATCGTCCAGGGCCGCGGCGGCCTCATCCTCGGCTCCCTGATCCCCTGCGCGCTGTTCTACTTTCTCCAGTTCCACCTCAAGCGCAACCGCTCGTCCCCCAAACCTCCTTCGCCAACGGACTCCTCTTCGAACCTCCCGGAGCTCGCCGGCATCCCTCGGAGTTCATCCCGTACTGTTCTTTCCAGTCGTGGGTCCGTCCGCCCCGTGCCTATATCCTCGAGGGCCACCACCATAGCCAGATCAAGTGATTCGGCTTACTACGCTGGATGGAAGAAGTGCTTGGAGGACCCTTACCATCCTGTTTCTAATCCCCAAGGAATCATGCAGCTTGGGTTTGCCGAGAGCCAGGTACTCTATTCATTATATTATTGCTTGAGGAGACTGTTCTTGCTGATGAATATATCTATTTTTGGATTTTTCTTTGTTAAAATCAGCTATCATCGGATCTTCTGCGAGAGTGGCTTGAAGACAACCTTCAGAAATCATTGTTTGATGTGGAACGAGCGGATTTAACCATTAGAGGTTTGACGACCTATCAGCCCGACGATGGATTGTTGGATTTGAAAATTGTAAGCAGATTGCGACATCAAGGAATCTCTCTGCACTGAATATGAATTTTCTCTTGTGTTCTAATTCCTTTCATTTCTGTATTATTTCGTTGAATTTGGTGTGACTTCAGATACTGTAGTATTAAGATAACGGCTTTTTGTATGCCTGTGGAGAGTTCTTCCTCCAGCAATAAATCTAGCAAAATGATTCTACAGTCAATTCGTTGCATCAATGCGCATCTAAGATGCTCGTATACATTAGGAATCTAGGATCTAGTTTAGAGGAAGGTATAACTGGGATCGTTAATTGTTAGTCTATTTAGGAAAGTTCTACTATAATTTTATGATTATAAAAAAAAACTCCATCTGTCCTCTGAAGGAAATTGCTTCGTCTGTTCAATGCAACAACAATAACAACAACAAAGCATTAATCCAAACCATTGGCAACAATAGTGTCATATATAGATTTCTCTTCTTCATTCAACTAAAACAAAGCTTCTGTGAGAGCAAGTGATTCAAAGTCACTTTTTACGACTATCCGAAATTATTTTTGGTCTATCCTTTTGTTTCTTTAGCATTGTAACCTGGATCGTCTCATATTTTCATACAAAGGTCTCTAATGGCGGCAATAGACATAGCAAAGCTACTTTAAACGTCCTTCCATCATTTTATCCTCACATCACTCCCATTTGCTCTTTAGTACAATCATTTCTAATGTGATTTACTTTAGTGTGAGTGTGCGGCTACTCAACATCTATATCTCAGCTATACTAATCATTTTTTATCTTTTGCTGCTTAACTAAGCATAGCTGTTCAGATAATATTTTTGGAAAATTTTCTCTTCAATTTGATAGACATCTTGCTATCACATAAAATTCATGTCATTCTCCATCTTAACCATCCATTTTTGATTTCGTAATTGACATTTTACCCTATACTTTCATTACTATGCATAATAAATGCATGAGGCACTTCAAGTTCTTGATGATGGGACCACTATCCAACCTAACCTCACAACATTGGCATTTCTTTCATATGCTCAATATATTAATAAGTACCAAACTGATGGCTTGAGATAAATTGAAAATGAACAAAAGAAAGTGCACCCTTTATAGAAATTATGTACAGCTGTTGATCTTGAACCATTGCATATTGTGAAAGATGGTGGGGGAGGTTGTGAGTATGAATCACCAGTGTTACTTGAGTTTTCTCAGACAAAGTTGCATCGTGTCCTCCAGTTACTCTAATGGCTATCATTTTGTGTACAGTAATACATAAATGTGATATGCGTATGTAGGTGTCTGTGATAGTCTTCCTTGTCCATGTGTATTGGATATTGCAAGGTTAATGCTGAATATATGTCTGTTACTCTTAACTTTTATCATAGAATTTTTTGTCTATTAAAAAATAAGCCTTCTGCTTCGTGCTGCAGGCAATGGCTGGGTTCATGAATAAGATTATGCGGGGATCTGTGACATACAATCCGTCACAAATCATATTAACTGCAGGCGCAAGTCCTGCAATTGAGGCAGTTAGCTTCTGTCTTGCAGACCCAGGAGATGCATTCCTTGTTCCTTCACCATATTATCCAGGGTAACTTATATTCTTTTCTCTAAATATTTCCTCATCTTTTCCAATGAGACATCTATTACTGAATTAGTTTACTGATCATATTCCCCAGATTTGACCGGGACATAAAATTGCGAACTGGCATAGAGCTAATACCTGTTCCATGCCGAAGCACGGACAACTTCAGTTTAAGTATAGCGGCACTTGAAAGAGGATATAAACAAGCAAAGAAACGAGGAGTAAAAGTCCGTGCTATTCTTTTCTCAAACCCCTCTAATCCTGTTGGCAATATAATACATCGTGAAACGCTGTATGATCTATTGAACTTAGCTACAGAGAAAAATATCCATCTGATTTCTGATGAAGTATATGCTGGATCAGTCTATGGTTCCGAAGATTTTGTGAGCATAGCCGAGCTTCTCGACACGCCGGACTTTGATAAGAGCCGGGTTCACATCATATATGGACTTTCCAAAGATCTCTCTCTACCAGGCTTAAGGGTGGGAGTCATTTACTCTTACAACAAAAATGTATTAGCAGCAGCTTCCAAGCTGTCAAGATTCTGTTCCATTTCAGTACCCAGTCAACTCTTGTTGGTCTCAATGCTTTCAGATTTCAAATTTGTTGAACATTTTATCAAATTAAATAAGGAGAGACTTCAGAATATGTTTGCGTTATTTGTTGAGGGACTGAAGGAGCTAGGTATTGAATGTGCTAAGAGTAGCGCGGGATTCTACTGTTGGGCAGATATGAGCAAGTTCCTAAGATCTTACAGTGAGAAAGGGGAGATTGAACTCTGGGAAAAGCTTCTGAATGTGGCTAAGATTAATGTGACCCCAGGATCATCATGCCATTGTATTGAGCCTGGATGGTTTCGTTGTTGTTTTACAACGTTAACTGAGATGGAAATTCCAGTGGTTATGAAACGACTTAGTAAAGTTCTGGAAGTTCAGAGAGTGAGTTAATGAAATGGCCAGCCTCATTTGAGCTACATTCTTTGATCCCTGATACTTCAGCAGTAAGTAGAGAAAACACTTAGATTGAGAGCTTTATATGGCTTTCGAAAACTTACAAAAGCATAATTTTGCCAATGGAACAGATACAGTGCTAAGAATACAGCTCATGGAGAAGTGAATGTAATCCTAGTTGCTGCTGATGAAGATTTTACTGTTGTAGCTCCTTGTTCGAAAGAGAAAACAAGAAAAGAATCCCTCCCTGATGCGTTCCTGCAAGTAAAGCATTTGTTTACATTCATAAACGATATTTCTTTACGAGGGACTTCATTATTGGTGGAAATAAGAATGTTCATCTTCGCATTTGCTTTATGATGTGAAATTCATTTTGATTGTTGGTTATATTAGATTCAAACAGGTTTAACGTATTATGGTTTCAGCTGGTTTCACTAATCATTTGTTTGAGCGTGTTGTTGTGATGTTAATGTATGTCCTCATTCAAAATGAAGACATGACAGGGCTCACCACTGAGAAGAGTCCCTTCTTTCTGAATTCACCTCGTTCCCTTCTGCAGCTCAGCTTGCGGCTTAACATGATGAGTTCACCAAGAGTCATCGTTCTCTTCACCAGATGATTCCGGTCACCAATGCGTCGATCAGCATCAGGAATGGGCAGCGAGAAAAGGTAATCCAGCAAGGCTTTCTCGATCCCACCATTTCTTATGCTACCTGAATCACTGGATTCTCTTTGAGAAACAGAATACCGGCCTTCATTTTGGTTCAATTCATCTTCGTTCAAAGTTTCTTGGAATGCTGCAGGAGGATAAACTTGTTCTGGGTTGAATGATAAACCATCGAAGTCCTTTTCTTCTTCCTTGGTCTTGAAGGGGTTCCAGGAAGAAGCAGAAGCTTGAAGGGGAGTTCCAGGCTTTTCCTCCCACTTGAGAGGGACAGAGATGACAAGTTTCAGCGGCGAAGAAGCAGTTGTTTCACTTCTAAAACTCGGCTTTACTGCCGGAATTTCTGCTGCAACCAAGGAGGTAAGCTTTAAAGCCCAATCCCTCTTTGGGATGCCAGGTTTCTGCTCCCAGAGGAATGGGACTGAGATTGGTTGGCTTCCATACCTTCTATGGTGGGAGACAGAGATCACTTTCTCATCTCCCATCCGTGAAGTTTCTTTCAAATGCTTTCATGTTGAGGTTGAAACCACCATTAGATATATGTAGGATAAAGTTTACGGGTTGTGGATGAGTTGTTATGGTTCAACCACTCCTGTTCTTGGGAACAAATTTAGTGCTGAAGAAAAGAACTGTTTTTTGAAAGATTTGTTTCACAATTTTTTTTTTTTTTTTTTTTTTGGTTTTTCACAAGAAAAGAACTGTTTAGGAGAAAGCAGATAATAGAGGAAAAAAAAGTCCTCATTCTCTGTTCCCCCATCTTGCCTTTTGCTGGTTGATTTGCTCTCCCCAGGCTCTCACCAACTCCATAACCTATTTGTAACCGTTGGCCATTAACAGCTGAACAACCTCTACTGCTTTAGATCTTCTACAGTGATTTTCGATAATTTCCTGCATACTAAATATTCTTGCATTACATATCTGACACCAAATTCTTTTTTTGCACCATTAACATCTTGTAAATGTTATAGATTCGGTGTTAGTTATTTTAGTTGTATTTTACACTAATATGATTATATGAAAGGCGTGCAGTCGAGGTTGGATGATTAGGAGTAGCAATTTATATTCATACCCGATTAAACCGCCCCAACCCACCCCCTAATGGGACTAGTATGGGTACTTAAATTTTATCCGCGCCCTCGCTCCTTACCCTACTTGATGCAACTCAAAAAATTTAAAAATCTAATGCTCCAATGATGCATTTTATGAAAATTGATTTATTTCATGTTTTACAGTAATCTTAGTTAGTTTTTTTTTTTAGTTTTTACGTTTAGAGTTGTAATAGTTATTTTTTAGTAATCTTAGCCTCTCATTGGAATTTGGAGCCGCCGACCTCGTTGCCATCAACATGGTCGCTATCAACACCAATGGGCATCCCATTGTCACCGCTATTGCCGGATCGGATTCGACCATGTAGAGTGGAATTAATCTCTTACTTTAGTTATTTCTCTTTAGATTTGCATGTCTCTTGTTCCATGCAAAACCCTATGCTACTTGAGTTACCTTTGTTTATGCTTCTTTATTTGTGATTTAAACCTTAATACTTATTATATTTTAATTTGATTAATCTACAATTTATTTCATGATTTTCTTTATTAATTTCTAAGTATTTTGGATTCTATTTGAATGCTCTCTCTATGATAGATGAATGTTTACCATCATAAACTTTTTCTAATCTCAAAATCGGTTCAACTTTATGTTTAATGTTTTGAGTTTGCTTCGATCTTAATTCATCCCTAATTCTTCCTCTAAGAATATGCAAATGCAAAGGATATTTGCATTGCATTTTGAACAAAACTCACATTAGTTAAATGGATAGATCTAATTTGGAGCATGAGAATTACTTTGAATTATAAAAAATTACGTATTTCACTGTCAAAGAAAAAAATAATTATATATATTATAATAAATCTTATAAAATTGTAGATTTTATATTATTTTTAAATAAAATAACACTATAATTTAAATTTGAGACCTAAAATTATAACTTATAATTCAAAACATTATATCTTATACACTAAATTACTTCAATACAAAAAATTATACTTTAAATCTTAAACCTTAAGGCTTCGTTTGTTTTCAAATTAAAAATTAAACTAATTTAATTTTAACTTTGTATATCACATCATACATAACATTTAATATTAAAAATTAATTTTATTTCACATCATACACACATTACCAAAATAATAACTAACTTATATCACATCTCTCATATATCCCTATATAATAATTAACTTTATATTACATCCCTCATATATCTCAATATAATAACTAATTTTATTTCATATCTTTCACAATTTTTAATAAAAAAAATCTCTATTCAAGTTTAATTTTAACCTCTTTAAATTTAACCTTACAAATAAACAGACTCCAAATCTTAAAATTATACTTCAAATACTATTTATTTTGTATATTAGTTATATATAAAATTAATTCACTTTAATTTAATGAAATAATCTATTATGGACTTGTAAATCATACATGAAATTTATAAAAATATATTAGTAATTTAATTTATAAATTTATTTTCAAAAATCACATGCAAATTATATCATTTTGTAAGATTTGCACAAAAAGGAATGCAAGGGGAAGCCAACTAATAAATTAATTAAATAACTGAATACCTACAATAAGTTACACTATAGAGAAGCACGCTAACAGTCGTGAGCTCAAAACACAAGAAAAGAAGGGGAATAGAAAGATTAAAGTTCGTTCGAAGGAAATACGTGAATTGCTATCAATTTGATTCGAGCTTTGCAGCAATACGAACAGATTTCTGCTGTTGCTGAGGACGAAACATTTCAGGGTTTAATCGAGCTTCCAGGTTTGATCGATTTGGTCTCCCAGAATCATCCAATTCTGTAGTTGCAAGCCTCAGGCGCTGGACCTCCGCAGTCAGTGCTTCATTTAATGCTGCAATTAAGCATACAAAAGACTACATTTTTAAATTTCTGGATGCATTTAATAAGTTCAGAAAACTATACATCATTGAACGCTAACCGGAAATCAAAATAAGCAAAACTGAGGTGCATTAAGAGCTTCACTCTCAGTGAAAGTAAATTCTCAACTTATGATTCTGTTCATTATCTTACGAATCAACACTGATGAAAAATATTTCGCAACTTAGGATTCTGTTGATTATCTCATGAATCAACACTGAAAAATTATTAGCGAGAGCTTTTTGGATTTCGATGTATTAGGTATGGAAATTGAATATTTGTTAAGAGGGAGAGAATCTGTATGACGCTGTTATATGAATAAGTTGAACTTCATTGTAACTTGTGTTGAAAAAAACGAGTTCTCACAATGATCATAGATGTTGATATAATTTATAGAACCACATTAATTTTGTGTGCTCTCGCCCTCTCTATTTTAACCGCTTCCTACAAAACTAGTGAGAATTGCGATTGTATCCAAAGTCAAGGGGAGAATTTTATCTCTCAATATTCAGTAGGCAATATGTCATAATAGTATCATCTCTATTAAATATATTACTGAACAATAAGAAAAGCTTCCTAATAAAAAAATAGGACATAAAAAGGTGGTGGTTCGAGGCTTCGCATGCAGTCCTCAGATTTGTGGTCATTAGCTACTTTACAATACATTTAATGAAGGTTTATTATTATACTACTGCAAAAACTTTTTGCTTCCCAATTTATAGCAGAACATGAATAAGTATTCACAAAAGTACATTAGTGAGAAGGTTAAAGTAGACTCAACTGAAGATAATTTTGGAGATAGCTGACTTCAATAATTTGGACATATAAATCATACAATGATAGAAACTTCGATAAAAAAATTTGAATTATTAGATCTTGCTTAAGTGGAAGAAGAACACCAAAAAACACATAGCAAGAAACTATAAGTAATAATCCAATATACTTGAAGCTAGATGAAAAATTGTGATTTGTAAATTACAATGGATATATAAAGGATTAATATAGCCGGCTAGACCTAGTAGAATAAAAGCTTGATTGTTATTATTATTTCCAATTAGTAAGTTTATCATGTCCCATTAGCCAATAGCCCAACATAATGTTTTTCCAAAGTTAGCAATAGCAAAAGAACCAACAAGTAGACATATAACAACAATAGCAGCAAGCATTAATCTCAAATAAATTGGGACCAACTACATGCATGCCTTTTCTTTTTTAATCTCCATTGAAAGAAATGATTTTAAGTGCAAGTGAGTAATGGTATTGTTTAGTAGTTATATCTCAAGCCTTTTTTTTCTTTCCTTCATCTCTTTGTTGCAGTGGGTCTGTTTAGCTCAAGTACTAAAATCAGAATCAAAATGATACTACACTAAAAAACAATAATAATAAAAATAATAAATATACATATAAATTTTTATTATATTCTACATAAATTTTGATATAAAAAAATATTATTTTATTTTATATATTTAATTATTTTTAATAAAACTATCAATTTTATTTCATATTGTAGACCAAAATATTTCATTTCTTAACAAATAATATATTTGAGTCTAGAATGTGAAATAAAGTTAATAGTTTTATTGAAAATAATTAAATATGTGAAATAAAATAATATTTTTTTATATTAGAGTTTGTATAAGATGTAATAAAAAAATATTTATTTATTATTATTTTTTTTAGTCTAGTATCCTTTTGTGTCTTTAGTCTAACTAGTCGAGCTACTCTATATTATCTTCATGGTAACTAGCTAGTTCACAATGCTTAAGATCTCGTTCAAATGGTCGGGGAATGAACTAATCTTGACCAAATAAGTATGCTAGTCTCTCAAGCTTTTGCGACAGTATGCTAGTCTCCAACAAGACCAAATGATACACTTCATCATCAAGCCACTAATGAATGTGATGTAAAAGCTACGTAAGTATGTTGGTCTACTCGGTATTCCAATTGAAACGTTTAGAGACAAATGTAGATCATTGCTGCCAAGAAAGTCTATTATCATTCATTTCCACTGCTCCAATTTGTTATAATCATGGTAACCATCTCGACTTTTGCTAATTCCATCGTTTCTTACGGTTCAGTTCTCTGATGCCAACTGTTTTTATTGATAGTGTTGGATTGTCCAAAAAACTTGATTTTTGAAGACCACCTTTGAAGTAAAAAAAAATTCCTTTTCAACTTTGGAACATTAAACAAGTTTTACCTACCATGTTTGTATCAAGTCTTTAAGAAGTGATCGAAGTGGAATAACTCCTCAAATTTTTAAGAAACCCATCAAAGTACACATACAAGAGAACTTGTATTTCATGTGAGAAATCCAAGACCCCAAACTCTAACAACTAAACCCTAGCATACAATTGAATTGAAATCACTTGAACCAGGAGCAACTCCAAGCTTTTAAGTAGAGAGTCATATGAATGAATCATCCCACATCAGAAGAAGGGGAGTTCCTGAGTTGTATAAGTAAATAATGTGATTTCAAATGATAAATATGTCTTTTAGGGCAAAACCATGAGGCTAATAATGAGAAATTTCGTAGTTAAGTGTCATTGGGATGAAATAGTACTAGATGTGTGACCTCCTAAAGTGAAAGTAAACAAAAACTCTACATTTAGATTAGGAGATGTTACATTCTCACTCTATGATTCAACTTCTCTTTCTTTTGGTGCTGCTTTTTATGGATAAGACGATCATCAATCTTTCCACTTCTAGAAGGCTAAATTAACTCCTCATCTAGATCGTTGTTACACAAGCTAAACTCCCATCGACTATAGTGCGCTCTCAAGGTGTCAATAAGTCTCATGTTGCTCTTCAATGTACTTTTTATAGCAAGTAAATAAGGCAATAATTTCTCATTTGGAAATGACAAGAATGACCCTGCATGTCACTATTGAACACAACCACTCCAGTATAACGGCTTGGCTAGAGGCAGATGTGACCACTCCTCCATATTTGTTCACAAATTCTCTTAATCTTCCAAATCAATGGTTCAACTCTTTAAGAAATCTCTTCTAGCATAATTCACAAATAAATAGCTTTTTCACGTTTAGAAACCTTTTATCAAAGATCACCTTCATCGAGGGTGTTCTTCAAACCGACCAACTTCATTCAAGAACTTCATTCATCGAAGATGTCCTTCTTCTAATCCAACCTTATTTGAAGTTAATTCTCGTCAGCTCACCAACCTTCATCAGAAGACATCTTCCTCCGACAAAGGTTCTTCATCCTAACTTTGAGAAATAACCTTCTAAAAGGTCTTTCTTCGAGATCGACTTCATTTAAGAACATCTTCGAAGACTCCATTTTCCACAAAGTTGTCATATCTCGAGGCCTCTTCTCGAACTCATCCTCCATAATTTCTCCTAAGGAGGGTTACCTCAACATAATTTAACTTGTTATTCAAATTCTCATTGCCATAAATAGACTTAACAATAAACGTAGATGGCTGACCTTCTCTTAGCTGCGCCTGTTGCTCCATGGCCTGAAGCCTAATCCTTAGTTCATTGTTCAGAGTAGCTAGACCAGCTGAATCCCTCTATAAACAATTTCAAGAAGAAATTGATGATCACACACGAAGAACTGCAAAAAAAATGCAGATCAGTTTTTTCCTGTCAAAATAGCAAGTAGACCAACCTGCAGCAAAGTCAACTGCGCTGACAATGTTGTGGCTTCAGTCTGTAAGGTCTGAACTTTGCGTTCCAACTCTGAAATATACCTAATCTTCTTTTCCTTGGATCGAGCAGCAGACTGCCGATTTGCCAATATCCTGAAATGAATACACAGTTACTCGCAATTAAGCAGAGAAGATGAACTATGGAGAGCAACAGAGCACCTTTTGGCACGCTTTGGATCGTTCAGAGCGATCTCTTCCAGCCTCTTGTCCGCCATGATCTTCTTCATCTCCAAGCCACTGAACTCCCCATTCCCGAACTCCAAGCTAAAGGCCCCATCCATGGAATCTTCCTGAGAGTTCTGGCTCCTCTTGGACCCAGAAGATAGCGGAACCCTAGGTGAGTCTTCCCCGAAGTTCAATCTTCCCATCAATCCATCCAACGAAGTGCTTCTGCAATGCCGTGAAACCCTAACAGTGCGATCAGAATCCCCAATCCCCGCGCAGCTCTCGGCCTCGCTCTCACTGCTATAAGCTCCGTTCCTGTTGGTTCCACTCCCACGGTTATCCGTCGTCTCGCGCCGGTAGTCGGAGGAATCCACCGCAAACGCATCCAGATTGAAGAACGCCTCGAAGAAATCGTTAACGACATTCGCGCTCGACTTCCGATCGAATCCGGTCTCCGTCTTCACGGCCGGCGGGGCAGCGGCGAGGAAACCAGGAACGTCGCTGCTTGAGCGGCGATGGAGCTTCCGAGGCGGGAGACCATCTCCGCCGGCCAGCCGGCCGGCTGGGGAGGACGTATCGACGGAGTCTGAGAGGGAGGAAGTCGGCGATGATTTCCGGTAAGGAGATGGGCTCATCGGCGGCAGGCAATCGAGGGAGAAGAACGCCGGCTGCGAAACAGAACGATTGTGGTGACCGCCTGCCGAGGTCAGTGGCGCCGCCGCAGCCGGCGGGGCCTGCGAGTTGGGAGGCGCCGGAGGAATGCCGGATCTATCCATTGCCGGCTCCTGCTGAAGGGATCGGCAGGTGGCTTAATCTCCTCCTACCACCTCCTCCTTCCTCTATCTCTCCGCCGCCATCATCGAGCATATAAAATTCATTTCGCGAGAAGAAGAAGGCGAAACATCGGGTTCATTTCTTCCGTGTCGGCACCGTAAAGTGCGCACCGTGCCGGCCATGAACCCGGACGTCAGCATCTGTTAAGATCGATTTGCTCCAAATGTAACGGTTAACTTTTCCCAAATATCTTATAAAAAAAAAATCCCAAATCACATAAAATGGACGGCTGTGATGGGATCGGAGGAATAAACAAGTTAACTTGGCCATCATCAGGATCAATTCGATCAAGTACCCGCTGATTTTACTGCTCATTATTTTTACCATAGAAATGAATCAAATTAAATTAAATTAATTTAAAAAATTAAATACAATTTACTTTAATTTTTTCATAATAACTTAATAAATAACTACATTGAATTTTTTTATGATTTTAATTCACATTTTAATAATTGTAAATTACTATTTTTATTACTATCAAAAAAATTTATTATTTTTATTTCTAGTTATAATCATCAGTCTGATTTAAGTTAATGAATATACAAGACAGTTATATCAAAGATTTTAAATGAAACATTAAAAATTAATTAAATGTTGATCGGCTTTAGCTTAGATAAAATTTGAATCGACAATAAACATATATCTAACTTTTCTCATTTTTATTTAAGATCATATCCAGATTAAATTGAAAATTTTCAATTCAATCTTGAGCCTATATATCATACTGATGAGAGAGAGTTTTGCCCTGTGGCAGATTAATATTTAATTTGAATAAAGCTTGATTGAGATTGTTCAATCGTATTAAAAAAGTTATTTTGTGCCGACAACATATCACTCGACATTCAATTGACGCCCAGCACATGTATAGTCATGTGCCCATTAGGAACCGAAGTGCGCGGACAGTTCACACAATAAATTTTCTACTATAAATCTTATTTACAAATTATAATTTTATCAAGTCAAATTTTTATCATTCAGTAACGGAGCCACATAGTGATCAGAGGATACACTTGCACCACATGATTTTTTTTTTAACCGACAACTTTTAAATTTTTTTTTTACACGCACTTTTGAATTTTATGAAATAAATATAATACCATAAATTGAAATAATAAGTTAAATAAAAATTTAGATGATTAAATTAAAAAAAATTATATAACTTATAATTTAATTTTTTTCATAAATTAATTAACGTATAAATAGATTTCATATTGATGACAATTTATTCAACTTAAATAATTTATTTACATATCTAATATTTAAATAAAAAATTATTATATAACCCTAATAAATAATTAATTGATAAATCATAATTTAGAGTTGAAACTTAATTTATTGAATAATCTAGTATATTAAATTTTTAATTCATAGTTAACTAATTTATTTGAGATGTGTAGCAAAACTGTTTAATTAAATTTTTTATTTTAAATAAAATATAATTCAAATTCTAATCTTAACTTTTTAAAAAAATACTTTAAAAATAAGACAAAAAAGTATTAAAAAATTATTAATAATGAAAAAACTATCAATTAATTACCACAGTTTATATATATTTGATGTTTATATAAAGTAAATGTTAGTAAAAATTTTAAATTTTTTATTATTTTTATACTTTAAATAATTTTAAAATTTTTATAATATTACTATAAATTATTTATTTAATTTTTAGGTTTGAAATCTTAGCTTGCCACTAAATATTATAGTTGAACTGAATCAAACTAAATTGAACTTAAATTAATTTTTATTTTATAAAAAGTACAAAAGATGTAGTAACTGAAGTAAGTTAGATAAGTTTGTAGGCGATGGACTAAAAATTGAAACTTAATAAAAGTAATTTTTTTTAAATTATTTTCAATTTATTTGAAAATGCAAGTTGACTGAGTTAAAGTGAGTCAGTTCAAATAAATGCCAGTTAAAGTCAAGCTAACTTGAACTCAAATCATTCAAATTATCTAAATTAATATATAATTAATGGGTCGATTTTAAGCGAGAAAAGAGAGAGGTGGTGGGCCCAATGAATATCGACTAATGAAAAAGAGAAGGCCATCACGTTCACGTGACTAGTCTTAAAATTTATTTAAAATAAACTGATAATTAAAACAAATAAAAAAAATTTATAAAAAAAAACAAATAAAATAATAATAACTATTATTGTACTAATTTATTTTATTTTTTATTATTTCACATCCGTTCACTATTACTCTCATGCAAATTAAGTTTTTGGGGACATTATATACATATTACTTAATCTCACCATATTTACATATTAATTTTCTAATTTTTAAATATTACAAAAAATACACATTATATTTTAAAATATTACACAAAATATATTATATTTATTGATACTACTTAATTATCTTTTAAATATTATTTTTACTATTTATAAGGGGTGAATAAAATACTTAAAACTTGCTCTTATTTTACAAGAATTAAATTCAATTCTATTTTCGTACGACTTAAAGTCAAATTGCTCGAAATAAAATTAATTTAACTCATAATTGACTCAATTTTCAAATAATGATATGTACGAAGATTTCTAAGATGTGTATTAATATATTATTTATATATAAATATATTATAAAAATTGTATATTTATGATATATATTGAAGGAATTCATAATTAATATGTAAATAAATTCAGATGAAATATTATATCATGCAAATCTATGCGTATATTCAAATTTGAATTTTATTATATTTAATAATCTCACAAATAAAATAATTAGATTACTTTTCAATCAACCCTTTCTAAATATAATTACGAATTTAAATTAACTTCTGGCTCAAATAATTGACACGAACAAACAATTAAAGTCAAACATATTAATTTAACCTTATCAAAAAAAAATTCATTGATTATAAACTATTAACCAATTTGCGATATATATTCATATTTAATTGGGTCATCATTAAAAAAAATAACATAACTTAGTTCAAACCGATTTAATTTACTTTTTATATTCATAATTAATTTTAAGTTATTATCATATTTAATTTTTATATGTAAAAATGGTAGAAATATATATCTCTTAATAAGTAATAACAAGTCAAACTCTAAGCATACTTACCAAAAAAAAAGTCAAACCAAGTAAATTAAAAAATAACTACAAACCTTTCTTTTTAAAAGTGTTGAATACAAATTCAACGGCTTTAATCATATTAAAAATGTGAAATAATTACATATGATATATCATTTTATGTTACTAAAATGAAATAATATAACATTTTTTAAAATTGCATTTAATACTTGTTTAATTTTTAAGATGAAATTATTTGATCGCATTAACTTTGCTTAAATAAAGTTGCTATGATATTCATAAATTTAGTTTTGCAAATAATTTGAAATAAGATAAAATATTTTAACATAAATTTGTGCGTCCTCACTCTCACGCACATGCCGGTGCGCACGGCGGCGCATGCAGCCGCCTGCACACTGCCGGCCGCAATGAGGACCAGGGGTACAATTGTAATTTTATATTTTTTTTTTTGTAATTTTTTAATTAAAATTTTTATTTAACGGAAAATATTTAGTTGGACCTTATTGGAAGCTTTTTATAAATATTTAGGATCACAGTGACGTATACAGTAAATTTTGAGGACCTGGTATATTTTTAAAATTATAAATTTATGTAGTAAGTCGAGTAAATCTCATGAGCCTAAATAAAATTACCCATATTTATTAAATAGTTCGCAATATTACACTTGTGTGACTATTGAACATTGAGAAAGAAAAGAATTTATAAATTTTTATACAATAGTTTTTCATAGCTTTAATGATTTGATTTATGAATTAAATGCATGGGCCTCTCCAAAAGGATCATAGTAGACTTATTAAAAATTTAATAAACTTTAATGAGCACCTAGGCATTTTGTTTTAAACTGTAAAATAATATTTTCAAATACTTCTCAAGAGATCACTCATTTTAGTGCTACTCCATCCCAAGCACGTTTAACCATAGAGTTTTTCGTCATTAGTATTATGATTTAATCCTAAAAACCCCCTCTACTATTTAAGATCATATTATTTACTTATACAGCCCAAGATCTCTCCTTTTTTTGACGTAAAATGTGGGATGATTTATTATTATGCCTCTCTCACCACTTTTTTATCAATATAGAAGCCTGTTAGGCGTCACAATTTTTTTTTTAGAACATCACCAGTGATCGCTCCCGCCCTCTTCGTTCATGAGCATCATGTAATATTTTATAAAAAGAGATCATCAAAAATTGCAAATATTAAGGGACAAATCTTAAATTCAAAGGTTACTTTCAAAAATCTTATGATCGAATTCTAAGAGCCCGTCTATTTTTAGGGTTTAATTTAACATGATTAAAATTAAATTTAAATAAAAATATTTTTTTATTAAAAATTATGAATGATATGAAATAAAATTAATTATTATATTGAGATATCTAAGAGATATGATATAAAATTAGTTATTGTGTTGAAATATGTGAGAGATGTGATATAAGTTAGTTATTATTTTAATAATGTGTGTAGGATTTAAAATAAAGTTAATTTATAATATTAAATTTTATGTGTGATATGATACGCTTGATTAAAATTAAATCAAATTAATTTTTAATTTTCAAATAAATAGGGCCTAAAAGTTTCTATAAATATTAAAAAACGGTAAAATTTTTTATTTTATGATCAGAAAGTTCAATGTTGTTATTGTATCTTAAAATGTTATTGTATTTGTATTACAAATTTATTTTTAAAAAAGTGTTTATTTACGTCTCAAAATTTTATAAAAAATGATAATAACTTTATATCCCTAAAAAAGGTAAAGATTGAAAAATTAAATTAATTATTCATTATCATACATTAACATCTTAATATTAAATTAAACAAATAATAATTTAAAAATTATATAAATATTTAAATAATTTTTAAAATCTAGATAATAAGATGGCCGGATAATATTGAACTAAAAGATCTTAATTTTATTTTATTTTATATATAAATTTTAAAATAAAATTGATTTAATCTTGATAAATACTTATGTAAATCTTTTAAGGTCTGTTTAGCACGAGAATCAAAATCAGAACTAAAATGATACTATTCAAAAGACAATAATAATAATAAATAAATTTTTTTAATTATTCTACATAAATTTTAATATAAAAAAATATTATTTTATTTCACATACTCAATAATTTTTAATAAAAATATCAACTTTATTTCATATTCTAAACCAAAATACTAAAATTTATATAAGTTATCTAACAACTATTCCAATAATTACATATCTGATTTGGCCAGTGGAAGAATATGCAAGTATACGTTTCATACTTGTTTGTGTAATAGTCGTTATTTTTCTTTCTGTTACTTTGAAAGTAACTGCTTCAGCTTCAGCCACGTGAATTTTCGATATCCTTTTTTATTTCTCATCAACTGAATGACATCTTCTTTTAAAAATTCGAGCCATTCTTAGTATGATATTGGAGAATCTCATTGCTATTACTCAAGCAAGTATAAATTGTATGCTTGCATATTCATTCATTGGCCAAATCGGATATGTAATTATTAGAATAATTGTTAGAGGCTCGAATAATGGATATGCAAACATGATAATTTATATAGATTTTAGTATTTTAGTCTAAAATGTGAAATAAATTTGATATTTTTATTGAAAATTATTGAATATGTGAAATAAAATAATATTTTTTATATTAAAATTTATGTAAAATAATTAAAAAAATATTTATTTATTATTATTAATATTATTATTTTTAAATTAATATTATTTTAATCTTAATTTTAATTTCCGAGATAAACAGGCCTTAATCTTTGATAACAACAAGTTCCTCCTGAGAAATTTCTTTACTAGAAAAAAAATGTTATTATTAAATAATTCACATAAAAAATTCTAGGGCAAATTTCACTCAGATCCCTGAGTTTAAGGGTTATTATCACACAGGTCCACGTTTTTAAAATCTATCATCCAGGTCCCTAGGTTTTCCAAAATTATCATCTGGGCCCTTTTTTATTTTTTTATTATTAAAAAATATACAAAATTACCATTATACCCTTACCCTCCCTCTCTCCACC
>KZ451939.1:3395164-3437700 GCA_002786265.1 Apostasia shenzhenica | reverse complement strand
GCTACGGCCGCTCGACGCAGTAGCCTCGCGTGGCCAGGCGACCACGGGCTGCCGGTTGCGTCGTGCGGCCGCGCGATGCTCCTGAGAGGCGCAGCGTGGCCGCCGGCGGTGTCGTGTGGCCGTGCGAGGCCTCCGGAGGCGGCGCGTGGCGGCGCGGCTGCCGGATCTGATGGAGAGAGGGAGGGTAAGGGTATAATGATAATTTTGTATATTTTTTAATAATAAAAAAGGACTCATATGATAATTTTTGAAAACCTATGGACCAAGATGATAATTTAAAAAACGTGGACCCGTGTGATATTAACCCTTAAACTCAGGTACCTGGGTGAAATTTGCCCAAAAATCTATCTTGAGTCAAATTTACTCCTCATAGCCTCGTAGGGACACTCAACACTCATCATGAGATTTATGTACGGTTTAGCAAAAAAAAAATTAATACTTTTTTTAAAATTAATTTAAAATTTTAATCAGTTTATTTTTTCTCATAGAATAATTTGTTAGGTTCTATTTATTTGAGAATTAAAAATTAATTTGATTTAATTTTAAATAAATACATCACATCATATATAAAATTTAATATTAAAAATTAATTTTATTTCATATCCTATGCACATTACCAAAATAATAACTAACTTATATTGTATCTCTCACATATCTCAATATAATAACTAACTTTATATCACATCTCTCACATATCTTAACATAATAATTAACTTTATTTCACATCATTCACAATTTTAATAAAAAAATATTTCTATTTAAATTTAATTTTAATTTTGTTAAGTTAAATCTTACAAATAAATAGATCATATCATCAAATCAAAGTTTTAAACTAATCAAAAAGATTAAATTTTAGTAGTTTTAGGTTGATTTTAGTGAAAATTAATTCAAAAAAATTTGAAACTGAAACTCAATAATTTCAGCAATTTGGGTTTGTTTAATTGGGAGTTAAATTTAAATTTTAAAAAAATAATTTATTTTATAAAATTGATGGAAAAAATATATTAATATTGGGAGGTGTATAAAATATTAAATTAAGTTAATTTTAAGATTAAAATTTGTGTTGGATATGAAATAAAGTTGATTTTTAAAATTAAAATTTGTGTTGGATATGAAATAAATTTATTAAAGTTTATAATGAATTTAAAATATTATTAAAAATTTTAGGTAAATTAAATTTTAATTTAATAAATTTTAAATAATTTATAAAAAAATTTATACCTGTCAATACTGAAATTATTAAACTTACTGAAATCAATACCTTTATTTTTTAATCAAAACTGAGTTTCAAAATCTTAAAACAAACATCACAACCCTTAACTTTCAAATAAATTGATAAAAAAATAATGAAGAGAATAAAAAAAAAGTTAAGTTTTTAAACAAAATTTGCATTTTTAATGAAATAATTACATATATGATATAAAAAAATTTAAATATTACTAACATATTTTTTTTATAAAATTTGAACTATATATATACATTTATATAAAGATATAATATTTAAAATTTTATTTAGCATGATAATACTTTACCTTATTAAATTTTGAAAATGCCTTCCCTTTCATTAAGAGCATTTGGCATCTCTTATAAATTGCATCTGAGTCTCTGAAGATTGGACATTATTATACATAGATCTTGAAATTTAAAACTGAGCATTCAATTCCCTTCATTGCTTATATTATCCTCAAAAGTTTGAGCTCGATTGGTTATATTATCCTCAAAAGTTTGGAGTAATTTTATTTGGGAACATAATTTTGATCTCCTCAAATATCATTTTCTCAAGTTTGCAAACCACTTTGGTGAATAACTTGCACTGCTCTCCTAACCCAACAGGAAGGAGTTTACCGAGTATCACAAGGTCTTAAAATCAAATTTATAAAGTAGTTCACAAATTCGAAAAATTTGAATAATAGCACTTAAGTTTCTAAAGTTTTTGTGTTTTTGTATGTTGAGCCATATTTTTATTATAACATTTAGGTCCTCAAATTTAGAATTACATGTAAAATATTAAAGACATGACTAAATTATAATAAATTGTAAAATCTAGTGACCTAAATGTTATAATTCAAAATTTGTGAATGAGTATGCAAAAGCCCTAAGATCTTTTAGAGACTAATATTTGAAGAGCCTATATGCAATCTTAACATAATAGAGCTTGGCATCTAGATGTAATGAATTCAAATTTTAAGAACTAGCATATAATGTTTCTCAAACCTGAAGGACCAAGATCAAATTTAGCCTAAACTTTTAAAAACAGGTCTTAAGGTTACGGCAAGCCCAGCCCAAGAAAAGTTGGGCCTTCTACTATAATGGGCCACACTAATGAAGGCCCAACGCAAGATTCCAAATAACAATGAATTGCTTAATTTTTGTTTAAATTCTCCATGTTAAATATAATTTTAAATTTTATTTTATGGAATAAGTAGTAAGTTAGCAAAAAAAAAATCCGGTTACAAATATGTATAACTTAGTTCTCTTAATGATTTATATCAAAATTTAATTTGAAAATTATATGAAATTTTGGTTCTTCAGAATGTAAATTCCTTTTGTAGCGGTATGCATTGTAGCTATTTTTCAATTTAAGTTGTTTATTCCAAATTAATTTCATTCCCTACGTTAAAAATTTTAATAGGATCAAACGTAGTTGAATTTGATTTTAATTATATTTTTAAAAATTATTATAAGTTAAATTAGTTGAGCTTTGAGTCATAAATTAGCTATTAAAACTTATAAAATAATTTAGAATTGAATAAAATACAGTTTAGCTTAGCCCGCAGTCCTCAAGATGATATTTTTCTCACTTTCTGAGTCCATGTTTGACGCATGGATCAAAATCAAGACTAAATGGTATTAATTTAAATAATAATAATAATAAATAAATAAATTTTTATTAATTTTTCATAAATCTTAATATAAAAAATTAGTATTTTATTTTATATGCTTAATTATTTTTAATAAAATTATTGACTTTATTTTACATCATATACCAAAATATTCGATTATTCTGAGTATTTTAATGTCAGATGCGAAATAAAGTCAATGGTATTATTGAAAATAATTAAATATGTAAAATAAATTAATAGTTTTAAAATTAAAATTTATGTGAATATAATAAAAAATTATTTATTATTTTTTTTTAAACTAATATTATTTTGATTTGGACCGCCATTGATGAGCAGCGAGCTCGCATGATCGCATCTTCTTCCCCGCGTGAAATTCAAAGAGGAGTGAGAAGAAGCCGATCGAACCAGCTCAATTCCGACGCTCTCGGTCGATCAAGCTAACATTTCTGATCCGGCGCACCGCACCCGGACCCACGCTTGGTCGCCCATCATGGCTATGGTTAAGTGGATCTCACACGGCTCAAATGTGAGCAGCAGAAAAAATTATTAGATTCCCCATAATGCATTATGTTATATTGTGATAAAAATTTTAAATCTGGGCTATAAATTTGGCAATTTTGGTCCAGCTCATAATGGCTATCAGTCCTTCTCGAAGTCGCCAACCCGAAGTACTGCTTCTCTTGATGAACTCGCGTCGAACAAACCACTATACATATAGTGTGGCATGACTGCCTTAAAAATTTAATACATCGTATATAAACATTAAGGCTCCGTTTAGTAAGAGGAAAAAAAAAGATTTAATTAGATTTTTTAGTTATTTTTAAAAAAATTATATGATATTTAATGATGTAAGTTAATTATATTAAAAATTAATTGATTTATAAGAATTATATTAAATATGAAATAAAGTGATTGTTCAATATTAAAATTTATATACGATGTGATATAAAATAAATTTAAAAATTTTAGTTATGATTAAAATTAAATATGAGTTTGAACTTGTAACTAGATAGAGCGTAAGAGTCGTTACTTAAATTCCCTCTAGAAAAAATAGACAGCATTACTCGATGCAGGACATTTGGGTAAGAAATTTAATAATAACACTTTCTAATATAAATCCTGATAAAATCATCTCAGAGGATGGTGAAAGCTCGGATATATATTGTACACTAGATTTATTTATAATAATCAACTCCTAGTCTAATGAGGGGGAGCTTAGATTCGAATTTAAGTCGCTATAATTTTTAATTTAGATCAGAAAAATTGTAATATTTAAGGGCAAATAACCAAAAAAAAAAAACTAACTCAACTAGGATTTGAGATGGGAGTTATTTTCATAATTTTTACATAAAATTTTAATGTGCTTGCCTTTTTTTTTAATTAATGTCAGTTCAATATACTTGTGAGTTTTGAGCATCAGTATATTATATATATTTTTTGAAAATAAATATTCGTGTGATATATATGACTAATGCAAATGTAATATCTCGTGATCTCATTGTAAAGGTATTGTCTGTTTTGGCTTTAGAATATCTCGTGATCAGAAAAATTGTAATATCCCAAGCACGCTTAATTACAGAATTTTTTATTACTAGTCTCACGATTTTGCCCCAAAAGGTGCCTCTATTATTTGAAATCACGTTATCTACTTATACAACTCATAATCTCCCTCTTTTTTTGATGTGGGATGATTCATTCCTATGCCCCTTTTACTACTCATTATTCGACATAGAAGCCTGCCAGGAGCAGCACTTTGCCTCAGTGATTCCTTTCTCTTAAGATGCGATCACTCCCATCCTCTTCGGCCATGAGCGTTACAGCAAATGTTAAGTTAAAAATAGACGTTTTTGCTTTATTTTGTTTATTTAAAAAGAATTGCTCTTGAAAAACTAATGTATAACATTGTCAGTATTTTTAAATATTAGGCAAATTATTAATAAATTAAAAAAAATTATTTTTGAATAATAGAAATCTGTTAAGGCTCTATATTACTTTATTTTATAGATTTTAAATTTCATAAATTTAAATAAAATTTTTTAAAAAATTGACAAAAATGTAATTATGAGTGCACCTCACGGAACCTAATAATTTTTGGGCTGCAGGGTCGGTCACGGGGTAACCGCCGGGGCGATGCGCGCGCGAAACGCGTATGGGCGAGTGGGGAGCGGGTGGGTCCCGCAGGGAGCAGACAATGATGCGGTCCGCCGCAGGCCCGCATGGACGCCGACCCGGCGCCGTCAGACGTGGACTAGGCGTCGCCATCGGCCCATCGCCTAAACCCCCGCCGCCCCACTTACGAGTCACGTGTCGCAGATGTACCCTTGCTCCTTTTCCTTATTGACGGTCGTGTCCTGACATGCACGCCTTGGCTAGCAAAACTTTATTATTGTTATTATTAACGCAAATTACACCCCTGGCCTTTGCGTTCAATACTTAATAACAGACAGATCCATATTTAATTCTAACATTAGAATTTGAGTTTTAATAAATTATCAAATAAATTATTTATTATTATTAAATTTTTCAAAATTAATATTTTACCTCCCTGCCTTTCTCCCTCTCCTCCCGATGCCGAGCACGTGCGAGCCCGCGCAGCAGCCTTGATGGCTTTGCGGCCCGCGCACATGTGCGGGATCAGGACGAGAGAGAGGTCGCCTCCCTCCCTCTCTCCTCTTGATCCCCGCACAAGCGCGCGGGCCGCGCAGAGTGTTCATCGGCGGCCGCGCAACTCGTCGGCAGCTACGCAGCCAGAGTGCATGCGCAGGATCGGGAGGAGAGAGAGGCCTCCTCTCTCTTTCTCTTCTCCCGATCCCGCGCACCCACTAGTCGTGCGACCGCCGGACTAGCCGGCAGTCCCGACTTCACGCGTGCGCAAAATTAGGAGAAGAGAGAGGGGCAAGGGGTAAAATTGTAACTTAAATTTTAATAATAAAAAATAAGAAGGATCCATTTTATAATTTATTAAAACTAAAGAACCCTACGATATAATTTTAAAGAGTGGACCAGTATGTTATTAAGCATTAAATTCAAGGACCTAGATGTAATTTGTCATTATTATTATTATTATTATTATTATTGATAATACATAGGATAAACTACACCAAGTAACTAATAACATGTAGGTCCATAATTTTAAAATTATAATATCAGGGTTCTTAAATTTTAATATAATTATAAAATGAGAATTTTTATTTTTTTATTATAAAATATTTTATAATTACCATTATACCCCTTGCTCTCTCTCCTCCTGATGATGCGCAAAGCTACGCAGCTGGCCGTGGCTAACAACCCTTCACATGCATCCTGCGAGGCAGCAGTGACAATCGCGGCCGAGATCCTTCACCCGCGTGAGGGTTGCCTGCAACCACTAGCCACGTGACCTTACGTGGAATAAGAGGTGTCGACTATGTGGCACCGCGCATCTCGCGCAAGGGGTGTCGATTGCGTTACCTCATGCATCACCCACGATGGTTGTTGCTGCGACCTCGCACAAGCACAACAATTGGAAGAAAAGAGAGAAAGATGGATATAATAATAATCATAAATATTTTTAATAATAAAAAATAAAAAATACCTTATTTAATAATTATATTAAAACTTAGGGGTCTTGATGTTAGAAAAAGTAGACCTATGCTTTATTAAACCCTAAAGTCTGAGACAAAATATAATTTATTCTAATTGTTATTATTATTAAAATTAAAAAAGGCTAGCTATAAGCCTAAAAAAAATACCAATAATAAATAAAAATTCATATTAGCTGCAATCACTTTAGTCATAAAATTAAAACTATAAGATATAATGTAATAAATAAAAATATAATACTTAAATATTTTTTAAGATTCAAACTGATTCAATTTTAAAATGGAGCCAAAGTCGAAATGGATCGGAATTAAAGTTGAGTCAGAATCAAATTGTTGCAAGATCTCAAAGATATATTCATTTCAACTAATTGTTTGGTCCATGTCCTAAAAAAATAATTAATTTTTTATATTTATTTCATATGTAATTTTTAATATTAAAAATCTTCTTTATTTAATCTCTGGCTGAAATTCAATATTTAAAAATAATTTATTTCACATATTATATATATTTTAATAAAAAAATTAATTTTATATTATATTTTATATAAATTTTAGTATCAAACAAATTTTATTTCACTTGCATTTCTCTCTCCAACTAATGAAGCCTGTGTAGTTAACAAAAAAATAAAAGAAATATAGATGTCTATAATTAGATACTCGCGAAGAACTTATATTTGTCGCAAATTTGCGACTCGGAGGGACTATTTAGAACTAATTCTGTGATTAATACGACTTTCTTTCGCATGTAACATGGCATGTAATTACTGGCAACAAAGGTTTTAGTGGATTACTGATAGTTAATCTAATTAACTTTATAAGTTTGAGTGGTGTAAAGCCTGATGCATCTCAACGAGATCTATGTGTGTTGATGAAAAAGTTAAAGAAAATGAAGAAAAATGAGTTGGAGCGGAACAACTACCTTAGACATTCTAATTAAATTAAAGCATCGAGAATTTCAAGATGATTCGAAAAAACTTAGAAGTATTTTTGTTTTTCTATCATGTGTTTTGGGTGTTCGGTAGTTCTAATCCAAAAGAGTGTTGAAATGATAGAATTCTTGAGCACCAAAGATAACATTTTAAAAGTACAGTAATTTCAAGAACCAAATAACTAAAAGTATTAAATATAATAATTTAAAATCAAATACTATCAGTGTAATAAGCAGGTAAGTGTTTATCAACCTTGTAAGTAGCAGTACAACAAACAATCTTTAAAAAAATTCATTAAAAATGATAGCAGAAGTTGTCAGTAACGAAATACACTCGTCGTCTAGACATTATATTATCAAGCCTATTAAATTAGTATTATGAACCAGAATTTGAAGCTATAATTATGGACTGTTGATTGAGTCCACTTGTGATTTGACTATGAATTATTTTAAAGTCAACCACAGCTTCCATAGTTGTGTTTTTAAGGGTTGATCTTAGCACAATGTCAACTATAATTGCTATTTCATCATGTGAACCCGGAATTAATGGTACACTCTTGGTTGTAATTATGGTACTTTTAAAATGGAATGTCTATATATTAAATAGTCCTATGATGTCAATGAAAATACAAATGGAATTTGATTTGATGTAAAAGAAATTTTTTTATAAGAAAATATAAATGGAATTATTACTATTACTATTATTTGTTATAAGTATAGAAGTATATAAGGAAATTTTTATATTTGTAATTTTTCATTATTTTTGAGACTATATTGATCCATTTTTTTACAATATTAACAAAAAAATCATATTAATGTGATTTTTGTAAAGTAAAATATTTGGGTAATCACATTTATAGTATTTAAAAACTTCTCATTTACATGCAAATTCAATTCTCAACATTTATATATGTCACGCATCAGAGTTTAGTAAATATCAACCATCAGAGTTTAGTAAATATCAACTTTAATCATCTTTTCTTACTATAATTAGGATGCGATGTAACATCCTGTGATTCAAATACTTTGACTTCAGAAAACTATATGATTTGAGTACTTCTTGAGAGATCACATATCCTAGTATTACTCCATTCCAAGCTCGCTTAATTATGAAGTTTTCAATTATTAGTCTTACAACTTTGTCCTAAAAGGTGCTTTTTTATTATTTGGGATTACGTCATCTACTTATGTAGCTCAGAATCTTCTCCTTTTCGATATGAGACGATTTATTCTTATTCTTCTTTTACCACTATTTATTAGCTTAAAAGCCTACTAGGAGTCGTACGTACTTTGTCTCAGTGGTTTTTTTCTATTAGGATATAATCCAATGATCACTTTTTGCTCTCTTTGATTATGAGCATCATATGCGATAAAGAACAGTTCTATGTTTATAACAAATGATATTAATGAAAAAATAAAAAAGCATCTAAAATAAAATTGTTGAGAATTGAATGTTATTATATGTGTTGGTGTTGGACCTAAACTTCCCAAATGATTTAAATATTTTATAACTCTCTTAAAGTGCTTTCAAGTTCGATAAATGTTTCTTCAAGAAGAGATTTATCAGCAAAAATTTCTTCTTCTTCTTCACCACAGGATGATATAATGTGATAAATACAAAAACTAAGAAAGTCAGGTTTATTAATAAGTAGTTCAATTCCAAAAAAAGCATATAGATCGATTTAACAAAAATATAATTCTAAACTTTCTAGAAGATGTAGATGTGTTCTCATATTCTAGTGAGGTGTGAGCTAACTTAGGCACTAGACATTCTCACATTCGAATTACACTATGACTACAATTTTCAAATAGGGTGAAAAAATTTGTAGTGTCCAAGTAAATTAAAAAAAATGAAGAAATTCTTACAAAATCTAAAAATGATTATGGAGTGGACATAGATGTGACAATGTCTAGATCTATTCTTTACTGTCCTAATAAAAAATACTGGATCATTGCACTCTCCCTCGATAAGAGAAGGCTTCACTTTAGTAGTGT
Organism: Apostasia shenzhenica; assembly: GCA_002786265.1. Classification (NCBI taxonomy): domain Eukaryota; kingdom Viridiplantae; phylum Streptophyta; class Magnoliopsida; order Asparagales; family Orchidaceae; genus Apostasia; species Apostasia shenzhenica. Next base: position 3,428,353 of record KZ451939.1, on the reverse strand, counting down.
CAAAGACTGTTAACTAGGAGAAGTTCAACCTCCTAAATTATTATAAGAAAATTGAAAAAAGAACAACAAAAATTAGTCTTTCTCTCTATTAGATATCATGATTATTGAGGTTTAGATAATGAATAAGTAATCCTTTGACGAGTCATTAGATAAGAAATTGTTAAAGCTTTCTAGGCTTCTATATATCTTACTAGCTCATTGCTTAGCTTATAGTACTAACGATGGGCTTTGAGCTATTCCCTATAGCACTCCTTAAAATCACATTAGTTGTTGGCTCTACTATTCTTGACTATCAGTATTCAAAAGTCTGCTCTTTTTTTTTTTTTAAGGGTGTTATCATAAATAGTTAAAATTTTATAGATTTTTTGATAAGGTCTAAATAAAATGCTTTAGATGACACTTCACCTATATCACTTCACCGATAGAATTTGTTGTTAATGATGGGCCTTCTCTGCTGTATTCGATATGTATTTCATGCAATTTGCAACACTAATATCTCACTAGATCTTCTTCTTTTTTCTTTACTACTTAAAGTACTGTTGGTTGACTTTTCATGCTACAAACTTGTATGGACACATCATCGTGGCTCATACTAATTCAAGTTAAGCCAAGTTCTAAGGGCTTACATAGCTCGAGAAATACGAGCTGCAAAATTGATATCGAGAGAAGCTTTCAAAAATCAGTGTTATATTACACATATAGATACAACATAAATATGATAAATTTTCAGCACATTTTTCTCTTCAAATATGAAAAGTCGTAACACAATCTTATGCACATATTTACTTCTATTAATAATTATAATAATTCAAGTTCCTAAAATCAACTACTTACAATGTCATTATTCATGGTTAATCATTTTAATCCAACAGGTGAAAAGCACGTGATTTTTTTTTTTAAATTTCAACCATTAACATCACAATTTCTCTACCTTCTTATTTGAAAATTATAACAATAATATAATTCAAACTTGAGATTTTCTAATTTTCAGGCAAATATTTTTCTTATAGGCTAGAAAAACACCACAAAATACATGTTATATTTTTGAAAATTTGTGTGATCTTGATTATATAAAATATAAATTAGGCCTCATTTGTCTAAGAGTTTAAAATTAACCTGATTTAATTTTAACCAGGCATATCACATTACACATAAAATTTAATATTAAAAATTAAATTTATTTCACATCCTACACATATTACTAAAATAATAACTAACTTATATCACATCCCTCACATATTCCAACATAATAACTAACTTTATATCATATCCCTCACATATCTCAATACAATAACTAACTTTATCTCACATCATTCACAATTTTCAATAAAAAAATATCTCTATCCAAATTTAATTTTAACCTTCGTAAATTTAACCTTACAAACAAACACCCTTAGAGGTGAAAATATGTTGAATTTGAATTGCTACATAATAAATACTAAAATTATATAGAGATTTTTACCCGTATGACACAAAAAACTTTAATATTTACTTATTAGACACCCTAAAGTTAATTAAATATTACATGACACACACTTATTTATTTTAATTTTACAACCAACACACCCTAGTTAAAAAATCCTTACATTTTATTTAAGTAAACCATATATACTTAAGTTATGTTTTAACTTAAATAAGGTTTATAAGAATAAAATCTAACCTCCTTTGTATCTTAAATTAAATCTAATCGTTAAGATGAGCATCTAACGATTAGATTTAAAATATTTTACATAAATAATAGATTTAAATAATTTTTAACATGTAAGATTTAAGTTAAGATGCACCGAGAGTTAAATTTTATTCCTATGAACTTTATTTAAGTTAAAACATAACTTAAGTATGGTTTACTTAAATAAAATGTAAGGATTTTTTAAATAGGGTGTGTTAATTGTAAAATTAAAATAAATAAGTGTGTGTCATGTAATATTTAACTTTATGGTGTCTAATAAGTAAATATTGAAGTTTTTTGTGTCATACAGGTAAAAACTCCAATTATATATATATATATATATATATATATAATATAATATAATATAATGGAAAAGTAGGTTATGTTTCTTTGTTGTGTATCTTATACGTAAAGTACTGCTTTGAATCCTCTCTCAGGTCTGCCATGTTCATTCTGACACGTGTCAACAGTACTTGTCCTCGTTGGCTTCTTTTAGGAAAATTTAACGTTGAAATGACTTCAAGAACAATGCAATCATTTCAGAAATAATGAGAGCATAATTTTAAGTTTAACACAAATTATTGATCAGTTTCTTAAATTTAATTTTGATTGAAATTCATATTTGCAGGATAGATAAAAATTTTTTAAGCAAAAAAAAAAATCGTAACTAAAATTGAATTTTGAAACCTTGGTTGAGAGGATATATATAACATATGTTCATGCATTTTAAAATTTTGATTGGATTATATATTTATATTTAATATTATAATATTCATAAATAAATACAAAATATGTGTGAAAATTAAGAAATATCTATTTTAGATAAACTAATTATTAGAATATTTTGAAATATTTAATGTTAGTTTTGGGTTTCACTCAATTTATTGGATAATGGTGTTCAACCATTTGCCATCTATATAGGGTTGAATAGTAATATTTTAGTTAATTTTATCAATTCTATTTGTAATTTATAAAATTATATATATATATATATATTCATAAAATTTTTGTTAATTATATAAGTTTTGTCAAATTATTTTAATTTAGACTTCCTTAATCAATAAATTGAGAAGATAAAACTCAATTAGATTTCAAAATTTGAAGACTTTATATATTTGTATATATGTATGTATATATTATATGTGTAAGATATTTATGTATTTGTGCGTCAGTTCATAGTTAAGTTATATATATTATTAAAGTGCAAATTTACATAAAATTATATATATTTATCAACTTTGTAGAAACATTTAATGAATTTGACAATAGTAAAATTAACATGAGTCGTAAGAAAATTATTTAAAAATATTGAATGGTGGTTCCTGAGATTTGATGATTGTTGCACGTTCATCAATATTTTTTAAAAGATATATTTAAATCCTAAAATATAAGATATTTACCTTTTTAGTCTTTTTTCTATATTTTTTTAATTTTAATTTGTCTATCAACCTACTATAATGTTGGTTTTTTAAATTTTAATTCATCCTAAAATGTAATATTGGTTTTTGTTTACTTGTTATTTTTATTTTAAAATAATTATAGAATAAAATGCATGAATCTTATTGTAATTTTATCAGTAGTTAATGTTATTCAAAGGTCCATAAAAAAAACGTAATTCAGAGAACCCATTGAAGAATTTAACATGTGACCTACATCCTTGGAAGATGAATATAAATTCAAAAAAAATGTAGATAAACATATATTTAACTATATTAATATGAGCATTAAAAAATATATATATTTTTTTAAATTGTAAATAATATCGGATCAAACAAAAAATGTAAATAATATACATTAAAAAAAAACTGTTAGCCCTATCTGTAATTCTGTAAGGGTCCCACACTGTGCTACGTGGCCCGATTCATAATCATGAGGTTTTAGCTTGTTTGGTTGGAGGATGAATTTGAGTAAGGAAAAAGAAAATAATTTATTTTATAGAATTGATGGGAAAGAAATTTATTTTAATATTGAGAGGTGTGTAGGATGTGAAATAAAGTTAATTTTAAGGTTGAAATTTGTGTTGGATGTGAAATAAAGTTGATTTTTAAGGTTGAAATTTGTGTTGGATGTGAAATAAAGTTGATTTTTAAGGTTAGAATTTGTGTTGGATGGGAAATAAAGTTATTAAAATTTAGGACAAATTTCACTCAGGTCCCTGAGTTTAAGGGTTAATATCACACAGGTCCACGTTTTTAAAATCAAATCATTCGGGTCCCTAGGTTTTCAAAAATATCATATGGGTCCTTTTTTTATTAAAAAATATACAAAATTACCATTATACCCTTACCCTCCCTCTCTCCTTCAGATCCGGCAGTTCGGCAGCCCGCCTCCCCGCGCTGCCTCCGGCGGCCACGCTGCGCCGCTCGGGAGCGCCGCCCGGCCGCACGACGCAACCGGTCGCCCGCAGCGTGGCCGCCGGAGGCAGCGCGGGGCGGCGGGCTGCCGGACCACTGGATCTGAAGGAGAGAGGGAGGGTAAGGGTATAATGGTAATTTTGTATATTTTTTAATAATAAAAAAATAAAAAAGGACCCAGATGATATTTTTTGAAAACCTAGGGACCCGAATGATAGACTTTAAAAACGTGGACTTGTGTGATATTAACCCTTAAACTCAGGGACCTGGGTGAAATTTACCGTAAAATTTATAATAAATTTTAAATATTATTAAGATATTTTTTTGCTCATTTTTGGGCTCATGCCAAACAAGGCAACATATTTACAAGGGAAAATTACACCAAAAACTCTGAGTTTAATGCTTAATATCACTCAGCTCCATGTTTTTAAAATTATAATATCGGGATCACTGAGTTTTAATAAATTATCAAATGAGTCCGTTTTCTATTTTATTATTATTAATATTTTTAAAATTATCATTTTACCCCATGCTCCTCTCTCTCCTCCCGATCCTGCGCACGCGCGCCGCTTGCTGGTCTGGCGATGGCCCGACCCGCCGGCATCAGCTCGACGTGCCGGCGGCCGTGAGAGAGAGCCCGCCTCTTTCTCCTCCTGATACGGTCCACGAGAGCAGGCCGCTCAGCATCCAGCGGTTGCGCGGCCGCCGGCGCAGCCTTCCTGCGTGCGCCAGATCTGGAGGAGAAAGAGAGGTCGCCTCTCTCCTCCCGATCCCACGCACGCTCGAGGGCCGTGAGGCCGCCGGCTCGCGTGATCGGCGTACGCGCAAGAGCCGCGCGGCCGCAGGACCCGCCAGGGCTGGCAGTCGCGCTCGTGCGCAAGATTGAAGGAGAGAGAGGGGCAGGAAATAAAATGGTAATTTTTTTTAAAAAAATTAATAATAAAAAAATAAAAAAAGACCTATTTGATAATTTATTAAAACTCAGAAACTCGATGTTATAATTTAAATAACGTGGACCTGCATGATATTAAGCTTTAAATTCAAGGACCTAAGTGTAATTTACCTTATTTATAATTTATCATTTTTATTTAACATTTTTTTTATAAATTTTAATATAATAAGTGAACTTTACTTCATTTCAATGATTATAAACGTATAATTAATTTTTTTAAAGTAAAATCTGCTAATTATTAAACTGAAAATTTTGAGGAACCTTTGGTTCCTGCAGCTTGCAACAGGGTCAGATAAATTCGAGTTACAATCTAAGTTCTAATTTAATTAAATAAAAAATGACATTAAAATAAAAATCAATTACTTGATGAAATATTCACTCATCTAATCTGCTCACTTTATTTAATTCAGTTTTTTTATAACTCAAAATTAACTACTTAAAATAAAATTAATTTAATTCATAATCACCTCAATAATTATATAATAACAAGTATTTAAGCTTTTTGATATGCGTATATTTATATTTATATTAAATATTTTATGTTTATATATATGATATAGAATTTATATATTAAATAAATTAAGGTATAAAAATATATATTATACATACAAATTTAATTAAACCATAAATCAAGATTGAAAAAATGCTTCATTCTATCTCAGAAGTCAGTCAAATTTTAATTAACTCAAAGTTCATAATTTATTTATATTTGAACAAATTATTGATAAGTTTATAGTTTATTTATAATTATATTTTAAATTATATTTTTTTAAAATTCTTTAATTGTGTCTTTTTTTTTTTGGAAAAAGTCTTTTCACTTTTATAGATTAAAATATAATTATGAATAAATTATGCAAACTTTTATGAGAACTCAATGTAAATTATAATTATATGAAGCATATATATTGTACAATTTTTTTTATATTACAAATTTAGTTAAATATAAATTATTTTATAATTTATATTTTATGAATAAAATAAGGGTTAATTAGCCACACAATTTAGTTTTATTTATGCCTTACCCATCCATTCTTAGTTAATTACGCTATGCACACTCAAAATATTATAGAATCTTACATACACATATTTTAACTTATTTTTATTATAATGAGTAATCATAATTTTTCAATAACCTAATTATAGTTAGATTATAAAAAATTTGGGTCGTTCATCATATTATTTTAAGGATATTTAAATATATTTTGAGTGAAAATCTTAAAATATTAATGTTTGGGTGGCACCAAAGGAAGGAAACATCCGCGACATGAATTAATTTTAGGATAAATCAACGCTTTAGTGTAGTATTAAAGAAGAGAAAAAATATATACCAGTATGAGTAAACATATAATTTTAAGGATTTACTAACAGAATATTTTTTTTTCAAATAAATTTTGATTAAGTTTTAACTCAAATGTGTATATGTAAGATTTTGTAATGTTTTGAGTGCATGTGCATAGCATAATTAACTAAGAATTGATGAATAAAATATAAATAAAACTAAATTGTGTGACATGTACGTAATTATTCCATAAAATAATACATAGATAATACCAAATATTTATTGTTGTCATGTATAAAAATTTTTAAATATTATCTATATTCAATATATGAAGGTAATTGCCCCTAATTAATACTTAACACTAAAAAAAGAAGAAGATAATAATCGCATTTATTTGATTTACAGCATTGGTTTAAACCACTTTGAAAGTTTAATGTTACAATCAATAAATCACGACATTTGGTAAACGCAACTAATACTGCAGAATCAATAGCCGTGAAATACATAGTCTTGAATTAAATCGTAGAATCAATTATGGCAGTTGTAACCGTGGCCATTAAATAATCGATCGGTTAAATAACCACCATCAAAACATATTGCCGTGGCCATTTTTGTGCGTTTGTTTGTAAGATTAAATTTAAGAAAGTTAAAATTAAATTTGAATAGAGATATTTTTTTATTGAAAGTTATGAATGATGTGAAATAAAGTTAGTTATTATGTTGGGATATGTGAGGGATGTGATATAAGTTAGTTATTATTTTAGTAATATGTGTAGGATGTGAAATAAAGTTAATTTTTAATATTAAATTTTATGTGTAATATGATATGTCTGGTTAAAATTAAACCAGGTCAATTTTAAACTTTTAGACAAACGGGGCAAAATGTTCCCAGTATTTTATGGATCAGTCATAAGCTATATGCATCATTAACCTTTCCACTATTGTTCGAAATCATAATTAATTTCTTTTAACCAATCCTGTCCAAGGTCAAATTTGTAAAATTCAATTTCTTATAAAAAAAAAGAAAAATATAGAAACAAAAAGTCTATTTGTACTTATTCCATTCAAGATTTATTAATATTTAGGGATAATTACCTACATGCCACACTATTTAGTTTTATTTATGTTTTATCCATTCATTATTAGTTAATTATACTATGAATACTTAAAATATTATAAAATCTTACATACACATATTTTAACTTATTTCTATTATAATGAGTAATTATAATTTTTCAATAGCCTAACTATAATTAGATTACAAAAAATCTGAGTCGTTTATCATATTATTTTAAGGATATTTAAATATATTTTGAATGAAAATCCTAAAACCTTAATGTTTAGGTGACGGCAAAGGAATGAGACATCCGCGACGTGAATTGATTTTAGGACAAATCAGCGCTTTAGTGTGGTATTAAGGAAGAGAAAAATATGTACCATTAAGAATAAAAATATAATTTTAATAGTTTACTAACAGAATTTTTTTTTTCAAATAAATTTTGATTAAGTTCTAACTCAAGTGTGTGTATGTAAGATTTTATAATATTTTAAGTGTGCATAGTGTAATTAATTAGGAATGGATGAGTAAGGTATAAATAAAACTAAATGGTGTGGCATGTAGGTAATTATCCCTAATATTTATTCTTTAAGATCTTATTTTAATATGATTAAAATTAAACTTTGATAAAAAAATTATTAAAAATTATGAATAATGTGAAATAAAGTTAATTAATTATTATATTGAGATATGTGAGGAATATAATATAAAATTTAGTATTAAGTTGAGATATACGAGGGATGTGATATAAGTTAGTTATTATTTTGGTAATGTGTGTAGGATGTAAAATAAAATTAATTTTTAATATTAAGTTTTATATGTGATGCGATATGACTGTTTAAAATTAAATTAGGTTAATTTTTAACCCTGAAACAAACAGGGCTATAATAATGATAATTAATCAATAGAATACATAAATTTATAATTTTAAATGTTTATTAATATTTTTTTTATAAATATTATTATTTTGTTAAATTTTAAAATAATAGCAATTTAATAGTTGTATCAAGCTGAATTTTGATCCAATAAATGGAACATTACAAAAGTCTAGTCTAGGTTTAACATCATTGCTTATAGAAAAGTTAGCCGCCTGAGAACAAGAATTGTTATTATGAAAATTTGATCGAGTAGTCTTGCGGCCAATATAATACGTATATAATTATACATTATGCAAGGTTCACGATCTACTATTATGTAAATCATGTTACATAATTTATGTACTAAATTTTAAGGGATATAAGTTCGAGAGTAGACAACTTAAGTCATGTATACCTCGTTATCAGTTTTTTTGAGCGAAAATCATGTACGTTAATAGAAAATTTTGAAACAAGAAAAATTTTAAGAATTTTGAGAATTTTGAATAGTTGAGACCTCTTTGTAATATTCCTTCAATCTAAGTCTCAAAAAACTAATTTCATATCTTTTTGCTCGCAAATATTTTCGCATTAGAATACAATAAGAAAACAGAAATGTGTGAAGCAAGACGTATTAGAATACGTACGAAGGAGTTTCTGCACAAATTTTTTTATTTCATCGTATATGAATATTATAAAAAATGAGGTTCTACAAATTTTTTTGTGATTATGAAATGTTTTTCCCATAATGTTTTTATTCCATCGTATTCAAATACGACAAAACTAATTTTATTTTTAAATTATAAATAAAAATATTTTAAAACTAATTAAATATGTGATGTGCTTAAATTTTAATTTATGTTTATCATATTTTAAATCTGTGATTATCAAGTTGAAAGTATTAGAACTTATTATTGTTATTTTTTTGTATTAAAATACAAATGAACTTGTAAAAAAATCTACACAGAAACAACCCCATGATGTTTCAGTACACTAAAAGTATATTCAAATGTGATTTTTTATACATAATTTATGTGCATTTAAATGTATATTGAGATTTGTATAAAAACTTTTTTTTTCATATTTGACTAAAAAATCAATTTTGTGTTAACACGTCTTATAATTATTTCTTTAAGGAAAATAACATTATGATTATTAATATATTTTATAGTTTAAAATTTTCATATATAATTTTAAGTAATGCAAATGAGCAAGACCATATGTTATACACGAAAGAAAAAATAAAAATACTAAACTTAAATATTAAAAAAAATAACATAAATTAGTTTTTTTTAATATTCGAATAGGGCCGTTTCAAAAAATTTGTGCAGAAATAAATTTTTGCATGTTTCATATTCAAATATAAAAAAAATTTAATTTTCACATGCGTTCACTTTTTTTGCTAACAAATTGTATTCAAATACAAAAAAAATAAATTCCTATGTATTTTCGCCTTTTCCCTAATAATTTTATTTTTTAATTGATGTGCGACAGCTGAAAATATTAGGTGGCCTGTCAGTGCACATAAACCGGCGTGGAAATATCAACCCTTTTGCTACATGCTCTGAGAACAGCTTCGTAAACTTTCAATATAATGGGCGTGATAGTTTTTTGGAATAATTATTTATATATCACATCATTTAATTTTATTTATGCCTTACTCATTCATTCTTAATTAATTACGCTATGCACATTCAAAAGATTATAAAATCTTATATACACACATTTTAACTTATTTCTATTATAACGAGTAATCATAATTTTTCAGTAACCTAACTATAGTTAGATTACAAAAAATCTGAGCCGTTCGTCATATTATTTTAAAGATATTTAAATATATTTTGAATGAAAATCTTAAAACTTTAATATTTATGTGACAATAAAGGAAGGAGACATCTGCGACGTGAATTGATTTTAGGACAAATTAATCAGCGCTTTAGTGTGGTATTGAAGAAAAGAAAATATGTACCATTAAGGGTAAAAATATAATTTTAATGATTTAGTAACAGAATATTTTTTCTTTCAAATAGATTTTGATTAAGTTTTAACTCAAATGTGTGTATGTAAGATTTTATAATGTTTTGAGTGTGCATAATGTAATTAACTAAGAATGAATGAGTAAGACATAAATAAAACTAAATGGTGTGGCATGTAGATAATTATCCCGGGTAAATATCAATTCAGGCCCTGAGGTTCGAAAACATATCATATATCAAAATTATTTTAATAAAGTCCCTTAACCTTGGACATGGGTGATACTAATTGGTAGTAACAGATAGACAGATTGTCATCTACCTCAACATGTGGCCACAAAGCGAGTCGCGACCTTATTACTAACCTATATACAAGATCGGTCACAAATTCTTCGTTAATTGACTATGTGAGTTTAATGATTGGCCAATAATAAGCTACAATATCGATATAAATGTTGATTAATAGTAGTTATGGTGCCCATCACTTTTATCTTGCACCCAATCTATTCATTTTAAGTATAAAACTAAATAATCCATTTATTAACTTTTTTTTTGTTGTTGGTTTTATTATTATGTTAATTAAAAGTATAAAAGATTAATTTAATTTAAAAAAAAAATTGGGTCAATGAATTGATGAGGTAGCTAGCTCATTTATCATGATTCACTAATTGGAAAAACTGCTTTGAAAGAAACTCCATGTTTTGAAAAAAAAAAACTAAAAAAAAGAAGATTTTTCGTAAAGCTGTTGTTTACAAATTAATAGCTTTCAATAATTTAAAATAAATTTATTTTCACATATTTCATATAATATTCCATAATATTTCAATTAACAGTTTGTGATAATATAATTCTAGTAATATATAATCAAAATAATTTAAAACAAGCATTATATATATCTATATTTATAATAATATATAGTTAGTAATTATTACACATTTACTTGATAATTAATATTTATATAATAAAAAATAAATATTATTATCCTAAAATTTCAATAATATATACAGTTAAAATAATTATAATTATGTTCATTATATATAGATAATAATTAATATACATATATTTGAAATACATATAATTCTTATATTTAAAATTATATATAATGATTAAATATATTCTAAAATCATATATATATATATATATAATAAAATATATTAATAAAATACTTATAATTATTATATGTCTAATTTAATTAAAAATAATAATTAGCTATATATCACAGCATTTTTTCACAGTAAGTTTTAATTACAGTTTATTAAAAAATAATAATTTTATATGACAATATTTATTTACACAGTCAAATGAGTTGGACGAAATATTTCGTATTTCTACGTAAATAATAATTAAAATGGCATTCATCCGCGCGTTCGCCGTGCGGCCGCCGGCTCTAAATATATTTGCACCCGTTTTTAATCCAAAGTTCACGCCCAAGGCTCTTTATCTGATCCGTCTTCCTCAAGCTACATAAGAAACCCTAGACAAAGATGTGAGGGAGAGAGAGAAAGAGAGGATGGGGGGGGCGAGGGGAAAGGGAGTGGGCCTGTGGGACTGTGGGACTGTGGGAGAAGAGAAGAAGGGGTGAGCAGTGACGTCATCCATTAGCTTCTTCATTCCATCAACCCACGCGCAATCGATCGAGAGGAGATCGATTCTCTCTCTTTTTTATACCCCTCTCCCTCAGCTCCCTTCTCCTCTTTCTCATGATCTCCCACCGCAAAATCTCCGTCTCTCTCCCTCTTTCCGATCTGGCGGCTGACGATTTTCGAAGGTGAGTCGCCGGATTAATCTCCGCATCACAGCCTGCATTATGTATTCATTCATTCTTCTTCTTCTTCTTCTTCTTCTTCATAATCTGAATTAATCTCTCTGAAGTTTCCTCCTTCCTAAATGGCATACTTTGTGTACATATATATATATATAGAGAGAGAGAGAGAGAGAGAGGGGGGAAGAGAGAAAATTTTCCCCTCGTTAATTAAGTTTTTAATTTCCAGGATAAAATTAAGATGATTACAAATTATTCTCTTTGAAAGACAATCTCATACGATATCAAAATTAGTATAATTCTAATAAAGAGAATGTTATATTGGTAATATATTTGATTCATTTTGGTTCGAAGATGTGTACTGTTTGACAAACTTGAGCTCCTCCTTCGCCTGCATTAATCTATTTCAGATCGAATGGAACAAGGAAGCATTTTTCTTCTTCCTGATGATCTTCTAGATCTCCTCCTCTGAGCTTCATCTTCTTTCTTCTACTGCATGTTTTTTTCTTCCTAGCCGCAGATCATAAGTTATTATATAGGAAGAGGGATATATAATGAAATTAATGAAAAGCTGGTTGCCATGGAATAGGAGGACAAAGAACGCAAAGGGATAGAATGCGTTCAGTGGCAAAGTTCCCTTTTTACCTTTTCCCATTGCAGGCCTGATCCAAGAAAGAAACTGCCTCACTGTTCTTTTCTTTCTGTATGTCTTCACTCTCTCCCCCGCCTTTTCCGCTTTCAACCACAAGCGCATGCTCTCTCTCTCTCTCTCTCTCTCTCTCTCTCTCTCTCTCTCTCTCTCTCTCTCTCTCGCCTCCCTCTCTCGCATGAAAACTTGTGATGAAAAGTTTTCATTATTGCTGCTGGGACGAGCTTCTATCAAACTCAGTTGTGTGAGTACCAGTCGATTACATAGATAGCATCCGAATTTTAGGTTATGATCATGGCAGTAAATGTTTTTTTTTTTTAAAACCCCAAGTACACTATAATTTTTAACACGACACGTTGTGTTGAATATTTAATGTAGGATAATTCTCCACATGTGTCCTAATAAATATCTCCTTCACATGAGAATTTACCCACATTAGATTTTTCTTTTTATCTAATGGACCTTCAAATTATATATGCTTCTAAAGAGCTCAATCAACTACCTGATGGTACAGTAAGAGTCACTTGCTCTTATAATTTTTCAATCATGATAGAGAAGGCAAGACCTATAGAAGTATAATCCGCATGAACTACTTGATTCGATGAAGGTAAAACCAAATTATAGACTCTAATACCACTTATTAGGGGGTTACCATTAACCAAAAAGTATAAGCCAATGATTGAATATCTAATGTTGAACAATTCTCCATATGTATTTTAAGAATAGAAAACAAAACTATATATGCTGTATAAGTACAAATTAATTAATTATACATATAATATTCGACCAAGATAAGAAATACCTTTTTACCAATATTCATTTCATGCATGGGACATATATATTACAATATTTTTATGTGAATAACTAATTGCATGTCCAGTACAAGATAATGCAATTATCTATTTGAGTGTGAAGTTTTTAGGATTTATTTGAGTTCATGTATAGTAGTACTGAGTAATAATTTGCCAAATAAATAAATAGCATCTCCATTTTTCATATAGTATTAATAATTGGGCATCAATTTATTCCTTTTATTTTTTTAAAATAATGTAACCTTCATATTCATTAGTGTATAGCTTCATTTTTTATCAGTTCTATGTATTCCTTTTTCTTATTAAGTAATATTGTCCAATATGAGTTATGAAGTTAATTCCGTTTTATCCATTTCTTTTTTTTTTTTTAGCCAAACTATTTTAAACATATTTTTTTGCACTATTCTTTCAAATAAATATTATTTTGCCCCCTTTGATGTTATTGCATGCTGCATTATATATATTGCATCTAATTTGTACTCTTATAAATTCCTATGTGAATTCATATCATGTAAGTCCATTAGCTCTTTTTCTTTATATTCTCTATACTATAATTAATTTGATTATAGGGATGTTTAGTTTATTGTTATCTTAGTGTTATGTTACGTAATTTAGATGACATGATATTAGATATTATTTTTTGATTAATAATTATATAATTTTATAGAAAGTTATTTATAGATATCATTAAATCAAATAATTATTTTCTCTAGGTAATATGATACAACACTAAAATAATATTGAACTAAATGCTCCATAAATAAATTCTTTTTTTATCTCATCGTGCCCGCATTTGTCCCAACGTTATAGACGTTGTTTGACCCCATATGCATGAAAATAGTCACCATTTTAATTACATGTTGATTCCACCACAACTTGGTGTACCTACATCCATGTAGGTATTTGGCCTCTAATTAAGTAAATGTATCCCTTAATTATGAATGGTATCAAAGTTGATGGCTCGCCAATGATCAAGTAGTTCATGCAAAAGTAATTCTACAAATAGCTGACTGATCTCGCAATCATCTCTACTCTTTGTTTGAGTAAGCTCTTGATGCGTATGTGCTTTATAGTGTAATATAGTTATCAAAAATGGAGTGGATCCAATGCAAATAATTAATTTACTATGTGAGAAAAGATATATTGTTGGAGTTTACAATATATATGATATATAGTCTTATAATAAAAATTTGGGGAATTTATATCAGTCACCCTCAAAGAAACTTTTTTTACAGGTGCATGGCACCATCTAAGTCAAATATTTACATATGAAACCTTCTAAGTCCAATATTTACAAATGACACTCCCAAAGCTGTTGCTTGTAAAAATAGGGGGCGCTATCTGTAAATATTGAACTTAGGGGGTGTTATTTATAAATATTTGATTTAAAGAGCACTTCCTGTAAAAAAGATTTTTTTGAGAGTGACAGATGTAAATTTCTCTAAAAGTTTACCACAAATTGTGTATATATTAGACCTATGTAAACTTATGCTATAACAATACTATGTCCCTTGCTAGGTAAGATTTAGATATAAGGCCCTGTTTGTTTAAAAATTAAAAATTAACCTGATTTAATCTTAAACAGACATGTCACATCACACATAAAATTTAATATTAAAAATTAACTTTATTTCACATCCTACATATATTACTAAAATAATAACTAACTTATATCACATCTCTCACATATTTTAATATAATAACTAACTTTATATCACATTCTTCACATATTTCAATATAATAACTAACTTTACTTCACATTATTCACAACTTTCAATAAAAAAATATTTCTATCTAAATTTAATTTTAACCTTAAACCCTATAATCAAATAGAACATAAGTAATAATCATGAAAAAAACAAAGAAAAATTTTGTGAGGAAGAAGAGAACTGAAATAAATAGAGGCTAATAATTATATATAACTTGATACCATGTACTCATATCGATTAACTTTATAGAAGATTTTAGACATAAAACTACCCTAAATACAAAGTTACATTAATTAATCCTTCATTGCTAGAATCGCAAATTCAAGTTATCAAAAAAAATAAATAAATCACAAACTCAACTAAAGAAATGACCTTTGGGTATTTAACTCTTATATATCTTCGGCGACCCCATAAAATTTTTCCATTTAACTCTTATACATGGTAATTAACACTCATTTTTTAATTAGTGTTCTAACTTATTATTTCATTACATACAATTAATTATATTTTCAACTTTTTTTAAATATTTCTAACATTGTTTGGAAATAGCTTGAAGTTTAAATTAGTCTCTTCAGCTGTTTCACCTTTTGTTGGATTAATTTGAGCAGCTTAAGTTGCTTTATTATCGCCCGAGTAGAGTTTAAAGAAAATATTAATTAGGAGAACGTAAGTTGAGCTCAATATACAATTAATAGATATTTGTTAACTTAAAATCCTGCGCCAATGAGTAAGCGCCATCAATTGTATATAATTATTAACACCACAACTTATATTAAATATCCACTGTATCTCAATAATTCTCTCCCTCATATGAGAATTCATCCATATTTAATTTTTTTTTTCATCCAATGGGCCATTTAAGTGCATGTAATTTAAGAGCACACTTAACTATCTAGAGGCACATAAAGAGTTATTCGCTCTTGTGATTTTTCAATCATAGTAGAATACGAAGACCTATGGGTGTGTTTGTTTGTAAGGTTAAATTTAAGAAGGTTAAAATTAAATTTGGATGGAGATATTTTTTTATTGAAAGTTGTGAATGCTGTGAAATAAAATTAGTTATTATGTTGAGATATGTGAGGGATGTGATATAAAGTTAGTTATTATGTTGGAATATGTGAGGGATGTGATATAAGTTAGTTATTATTTTAGTAATATGTGTAGGATGTGAAATAAATTTAATTTTTAATATTAAATTTTATGTGTGATGTGATATGCCTGGTTAAAATTAAATCAGGTTAATTTTAAACTCCTAAACAAACGGGGCTTATAAGTGCACAATCTGCATGCACGAACCACTAGTACTTGATCCATAGAAGACCCAGCCAATCCATCCGCTTGAAAATCAATTGCACCTATTAACTCAAAAGTCTAGGCCAACGAGTAAAAGTTGTCAGTTGTATATTAATACTACAAATTATGTTGAATATATGAGATAATTCTTCGTGTGTACCAAAAAGAGAAGTTAGGCGAGCAAAAGTAGCTAAGCACCTTAAAAACTCATTTTGAAACATTTTACAAATTAAAGTAACATAAGTAACACTGATTTTTTCTTTAAAAAAATGTATGTATATATATTCTCTCATGAGAATTTTTAATGAACCACTAGAGCACACCTTCACAATGAATCATTCCACCTTCCACCTTCAAGGGACATCATGATTACCATGAACTGCCAACATGCCTCTGAAAACTCTACAGTTCAGCCTTTGGGGAGTGCAGAAAACAAAAAAAAAAAAAAAAGGAAAAAAATTGAAGCTTTTTCTGCTTATATCACTTCTTCTTCTTCTCCCTGATCCTGACAAAATAAATACCGTTAAAATTATAGTACTAGATCCCTCTGTTCATCTTCTTCCTCCTGCAGGCTGCAGAATGGAATCTATGGAGTCATGCGTCCCTCCAGGCTTCCGCTTCCATCCGACGGACGAGGAGCTCGTCGGCTACTACCTGAAGAAGAAGGTGGCTTCTCAGAAGATCGACCTCGATGTCATCCGAGACGTCGATCTCTACAGAATCGAGCCATGGGATCTCCAAGGTCAGCCGTTGCTTTATTCCTGAGGTTTGAAGGGATTTAATTAGCAGATAATCCACACAATATTAAAAGATATGCCAAAATTTCAACACATTCATGTTCCTTATAAGAAACACAATGCATGTAGTAAGTCGTGTACAATTATGACTTATAATAATAACATTTATTCATCATTTGCCTACATTTCTTATGAGAAATATGAATATTTTGAAATTTTGGCCTTTTAAAAGAAACCAATTAATCTAGCTACATTTTTCCAAGATCTCAAAATGAATGCTAGCTTTTCGGTGATTGTTATAAATTTTAAATGTGAATTAAGAACAATGTCGGATTGGCTACGAGGAGCAAACTGAGTGGTACTTCTTCAGCCACAAGGACAAGAAGTATCCGACGGGGACGAGGACTAACAGAGCAACAATGGCGGGATTTTGGAAGGCAACGGGGAGGGACAAGGCCGTTCACGATAAGCAGAAGCTAATAGGGATGAGGAAAACCCTAGTGTTTTACAAAGGGAGAGCTCCCAATGGGCAAAAGACAGATTGGATCATCCATGAATACAGGCTCGAGTCTGAAGACAATGTTGGTGCAGCACCGCAGGTCAGTTAGCCCTAGCTAGCTAGTAGATTAATCTCCTTCTTGTTCTTTGGGAATTGAAGAGTATGATTAATTAGAAGAGAAATTACAACCACCTCAAAAATTTCAAACTGTGCGCTTTGCCAATTTGCATGACCAAACACTGATCAACTTCTCTTTAAATTCTGCTCGAGCATGCATTAATAATTAGTAGCTAAAACCCCTTAAAACTGCTTGGGGTTTAAGCTGGTTAATTAGAAAATAGCTTGAAACTTCAAGCTAAGATGATTACAAATAGAGCTCGATACTTTCCGAATTAATGCCATTGTTAGGTTTAAGTCTTAAGGGGAGATTGGTTTAATGTTATTATGATGTTATGTCATATATAAATAATAAAGATAATTTCGTTTAGACTTCTAAGATAGTGTTCTAATTCTACGAAAGTTCAAAAAAACATGAACGTGTCATCTAGATTTGTCACACATAAATTTTTTTCATATAGGTCCTTTTTTAATTAAACGCTAAATTATCATTAATTTAACATACATATTTAAGTACATAATATAAATATATTTAGTTATTTTCAATAGTTTTTAATATTTAAATATATTTAATTTTTTTAAAATAATAAATTAAAGGTTAAACTTAATAATATGTCAAAGAAGACTCACATAGAAAAACTTTTAGGGCAGAGGGACTTAGATGGCGCACATGCTTCTATTTTTGTGAACCTAGGTGAAATTATGGGCCTACCTCAAAGGCATAAATAAAAATTACCACTAAATAATATTATAAAAAGTTATAAAAATTTATACTCTAAAATAACACCTTATAAATATCACTCATGATAACTAAGTGATATATCTAGATATTACTTTATTTATAATAGCAGAGGTGAGATTATTAGATTAAAGTTTTATTATCTTCTGATATAATGATATTGAACTAAATAATAATTTGAAGATAGCATAGGCATCTAAAAAACATTGAACCAAAAACACGGCCTTAAAGAGAAATTATACTAATTTTATAAATTTCTAACTGCACGTATAGTTGAAAACAGTTTCAAATTAAGTTATTTGCATCACCAAACAATCTTCAACTTCTCTTTATGTTTTGCCCGAGTAATTGATTGAGTATAGCTACAACTTAAAGTTACTCGGACTTTAGTTAATCTAGTAAGAAGAGAGTTTAAAACTTCGAGTTAAGAAAATAATTATTTAATTTGATAATAATTATAAATAATATTGTAAAAATATATTAAATTATTATTAAAAAAATAATATCTAGATGACAAAAAATCTAAATAATATGACTTAATACGAAGATAAAATTGAACCAAGTGATTCCTTAGCTAGCATTAGACTAATGCTTAACTAAACTTAAAATTGTAATCAAAAAGTATAATGTTGAAGTGTTGGGATTAGTAGCTAGTGTCACTTTAGACAATGAGTTTTGATCAAAGGAAAATTTAGAGCAAATGAACTAATTGGAATAGGAGCTTCTTTGTGTAGGAACAATGGTGGCCTCAAAGGTGCCTCAAAGGTCTCCTTTTTTTTTTGCCCCACAGCTTTTTCTTGACATAGATTCAAAGCTAGTTAGGTGCATGCAGATTAATTGATACATATCCCTTTGATGAAAAGGTAGACCATGCCATTTCTTTCATGTCTCATAAATAAACTTTTCATGGCAGGCATCCCAAAACTTAGATAATGCATCATTTTCATGTCCTCATGAATCATGGGACTAAAGAAAATAATTGGTATGACCACATGCTTTTCAAATGTTGGTCCCTTTAGCATCTAGACTTTCGACTCTCTTCATCACTTTGATGAAATTTTCTTGTAGTTACTTAAACTAATTAGGGGTGACTGGCTAATACAGTATTAATTCGATCAGCTATGCATTCTTTTAGAGTTTAGTGATCCGAATCTATATGGTTCGGTCTGAAGAGTTGGTGGTACGAGATTTTTGGAGAGGAAAAGTAACGTAACAATTAGATTTTGGAATTAGATGGTGACAGTAGAGGGATCGAGACGATAGCATGAATACATTTTATTTGATTGAATCTTAAGTTTAGAGTTTATTTTACTATATATATATTGCTTTGTAGGTTAGGGAGATATTATAATTCTGAATAACTTGTAGGTGCTGAAAATTATCCCTTCAGTGTTCTCCTCTTTTTTTATAATTTTTCTTCAATATTAGAATTTTTTATGTAAATTTATATATTATTATCTTTGAATTTCTTATTATTCATAATTATTTTACTATCTCACATTTCAAATTAGTTAGCTAATCTGAATTCTAGATCATGTGCGACATAGAGCAATGCAAAAGTGGGATCTTGAAATGTTATATTAGAATATTTGAATTTGTGTAGGAGTATTATCAAAATTTCATTGGTTCAATAATTAGGATTGAAAATAAAATAAAATAAGCATTGAAATATGCATTAATTTTCTATATATATATATATATATATATATATGATAAGAATTCCTCATATTTTGAATACTGCACTTTTGCATAATTTTGAATTTTTTATTTTACCTAAAAAAAACCTTATCATTTGTGCATGTGATAGAATAATTCTTCACTTTCAACAATTCCAATCGCAAATGATAACACATTTATATTAGAGGACATTTAATTCGTTATTATCTTGGTATTATATTATGTAATATAAATGTCATGACATCTAAATATCATCTTTTAATTAATAATTCTATAATCTCATAGAAGATTATTTATAGATGTGTTAAACTAAATAGTTACATTATCTAGATAACATAACATGACATTAAGATAATATTGAACCAAAGGCCCCCTTAATTTTATCTCATTTATTGGCTATTTTAGCTCATCATGTTTATGTATTTCACGAATCCACCTAACTGCTTAAGACTATAACGAGTCACACTCTCTTAGATTTCTTTCTCAATCTTGCTTGAAGTTGATAAAAACTCATCATACAATAGAAAACTCACGTAAACTACTTGATCATAATTAAACCATTAGCTATAATATTACTTATTATAGGATAAATAATTTGGAGCCCAAATTTTACAAAAGTACATAATCGTATACCTATTAACTCAATACAAATGTGTTATAGTAAAATACTAAATAATAAAAAATATAAAGATAAGAATATATAATTTTTTACATGTAAAATCTCAATATCGAAAAAAAATCATGAGCAAAGAAAAAGATCATTAATTATCTCAAAAAGATAAGTACAAAAAAAAATGCTTTCAATAGCTACAAGTTATTTAAAATAATTCTATTTTTGTAAACAAATTTTTGTATATAATAAAATAAATTTTAGACTCAAGACTGGGCCAAAACCATTACTTGATTACTCCGCTATTACCCGCTAATCTCAAAATTAAAATTTTACCCGCTAAACTAATTTTAGTCATGATCAAAATCTTAAATTTATTTTAAAAAAAAATTAAAAATTATTTTATATTTCATCCTACACAAGTTCTAACATTAAATAATCACTTCATTTCAAATTCAATACAATTTTTAATATAACTAACTCACTTTATTTCACATAATACATATTTTTCTAAAAATTTTCACAAAAAATTTTCAATTCATCTTTTTTTCTTCCAACCAAAGAGAGCCAATGATCTTTCTTCTGACCTCATTCATCCTTCTACAGGAAGAAGGATGGGTTGTCTGCCGAGCATTCAAGAAGCGAATCAACTGCCTGAAGACGAGAAGCATTGCAGAAGCCTTGGAGCACTCCAATTACTACGCCTTCGTCCACAGACTTGCGAGCAGCAGCAGGCCGTCCGCCATTGTTGACCCCCTCGAGTACCTCCACGGCCGGCCTCCTGAAAACCTGTACAGTCTGAAGCAGGAGAGCGAGCTCGAAGGCCTCGCTCTGCTTCAACCCGCGGCCTCCAGCTTCGTCCAGCTCCCGCAGCTCGCCAGCCCCTCCCTCCCTCTGATCTCCGTGGCATCCGAGAACGACGACGATGAACTCGCGGGAGTCGGGTGCTCCGCCGGTGAGAGGGTCACCGACTGGAGGGCCCTCGACAAGTTCGTAGCTTCTCAGCTGATGATCAGCCAAGAAGATGGATTCGTGGGGGGTTTGGTCTGCGAAGGCGAAGTATCCGAGATGGGTTTGCTGTTGGTTGATGATCAGAATGGGAGGGGAGAAGAGACGAAGATGAATGAGGGAGGTTTTGCGTTCTGCGTGTTCGAAAAATAAGAGCAAGGTAGTGGGAGGATGAAGAAGATGAAGAAGATGAAGAATTTTTTTTAATTTTTTTTTAATTTAAGTTTATATTTTGAAGTTTGGGGTTTGTATTTCTTGGTGTAAAGTAGAGAAAGAGGAGTATTGACACATTGTTTGATGTCAATTAATTGTGAGAATATGTGTTTGGAGTGTGGATAATATATTGTTTGAGTGCAATAATTATTTAATGTGACAAACTATATTATTATTGTTATGATTAATGTAAGCTACAATTTACTGAAAAAAAATTCCAAAAATAATTGTTTCAACTTTCAAAAATATTCTTATTATTTGTTTAATTTTAAAAACTTAAAATGATTATTCATATTATCACCCTAAATAAAAGATAAAAAATATAACTAATATATGTTTTGACAAGTGATATATGTAAATTTTAGGAGTTGAAAAATATAAATATTCATTTTTTAAAATGTATATGTAAATGTCATTCATTTTTAGGAGTGACAAATATTATTTATTCATCTTTGAAAATCAAATAAGTATTAAAATTATCTATAAAAGTGGCATAAATAATGATTCTTTTATTTCATTAAGAGGGCGTTTGGTTATTTAAATATCATAATATTTAGATGTTATTTATTGAGTAATAATTTTATAATTTTAATAATTTTTTTTAATATTAGCAAATAAAATATTTATTATTTTTAAATAATATTACATAATATTATGCCATTGAATCAGAAGCCTCAAGTAGAAAGAGGAAGAGGTTTACTATTTTATATTGTCACATTGACATTCCATGTAGTAGCGAAAATTGGATTCAAGTGAAACATATTCTAGCTTTTGAACCTAGTAAAAATTGTATCTCGTTTAGGGATCTAAAAATAATTTGCACAAAATATTTCCCAAAATGTCCAATTTGCCTTCGGCCTCCGGTCCAGGTAGGGTCGCGGAGACCTAGGCCGTCCGTTCCCATGGCTGGTGGCAGCCGTCAGGGTTTCTCGTGGGCGGTGGCCGCCGGCGCGAACGCCGCTCTGGCTGCAGTATCTGCCAAGCTCTTCTCGTCAGCGGTACATTTTCTTCCCTCTCTTCTTCTCTCCTGCCTCGTTCCGAAACCCTTCCGCGCAAGTATATGCCGCCCTCTTCTCGTTAGATCGGCGTCAAGTCTGGAAATCCTTCACGGCCTTACCTTCAATTCATTTGCGCGCACCGTTGATTTTTCGGTCTATGTTTGCTATCATGGATTGGGGAATGCCGGTCGCTCATGACCGCTCCGCTTTATCATACGCAATCGATTAAACCTTGAAATTGATAGGGTAGAGTATCGAAAGAAATTAATCTTGGTTGAAGCTTTTGAAGGAAAACGAGCAATCTTTCTATATGAGATCAGATCTTTTTGGTATCCAGTTGATGATGTTTGTTCTACTTAGCAATAGTTTGAAGGCTTTTGTGATAGTTGAAGTACATAGTGAAATAAATGGGCATTCTTATCTCATTATGATTAGCAAATGATCTCTACTTAGTCATTCTATTTGGTGAACCCTGTTTATTATGGGCCTGTTTAACAGTGGATTCATGTTCAAAATAAATAGAATCGGATTTAAAGTTTGAAGTGGCTTCAGATAAGTGAAGCAGTTTCAAACTTAAATTCTGTTTGGATGAAACGTAGCTTGAAACTAGTTTTGAATCTACTTTAATTTATTTTTATTTGGATGAATATTAATTTAGAAACCACTTCATCTCACAATAAAATCTCAAAAATAATAAAAATACATAAAAATTATAATAAAAGTAAATAAAAAATATTTATTCAAAATTTCATAATTTATTTGAATATTGATTAATTTAAAATTTTCACGAGAATATATATCAAAATTTAAGATATTTAATGTTCTTAGTTTGGCATATTCTGAGTTCTGATTGATGGTAATATGTTAAAATTTATAATAGTTGAAATAGAAAATTGTTAAATTTAATTTCTAAATGATTTTGTTATAGTTGCATGAACTTGAACCTTTTTGGTATGTTTGGTGGGTAGAATACGAATAGCCTTCTAGCTATATATTTTTTGAACAACCTGCTTACTAATTATTCATGGTGCTTTGTATTAAATTACTATAAGCTACTCTAATAGTTTGTGTAATACCCCAACCCACCATAGGTATTGTCTGTTTTAAATAATCTCACCGAGAATACTAAGTCCCCAAAAGAGGTGTATGTAACAACTAAGAGGGATGCCATACTATTAGGTATTGTCCATTTTAAATAAACCCAAAATCTCTATCGTGCTTAGCAAAATATGACCTAGGCCATTAATTGTAGTTCAATGCTAATGGTTTAGGCCACATTTGACAAAGCATAGGAGAGATTCTCAGTTTATATGAGAATAAACCTTTACCTCTAGATATGTTTGAAAATTGTGAGACCTAGTTAGTAATGTTTTGAAAACCAGACTGGTGTTAGAACTGGTAGAATGAAGGGTTCAAGGTTTTAAGGTTTAACTGGGGTTGAACCGTGGTCCAATCATGCTGATTTAATAATTCAATAAATATTTATAAAATATAGTTTTATAATAATAAATAAAATATAAAAATAGTATTCATGAAAGAAAAATAACATAACTTTCTAATAAGTTAAAAAAACTTAAATTTAACAAATTTTAAATCTCTTGTGAATGATATATCTATTTTTTATAAAATTATTAAATAAAAAGTAAGATGATATTCTCAAGTAATATATTAATAATAAGAGAAATTTTAAATTTCTTCTAAGAGATTGAATAATAAAAATAAAATGTATTTTTAAGAAATATATTTATAAAATAATAAAACTTAAATTCCTTGTAAATATTGTAAATAATAAAAATAAGTAAACTTTTATATGAAACACTAAAGAATATTGTATTTCTTAAGAAAAGTAACTAAAAGGTGATAAAATGAAAAACAATTTCTGCACATGGAGGTGGAGCTTTGCCTTGCAAGAAAATAGTCCCACATTGCCAAAAAAAGGGCCTCAAATTTTGTATATATGTCTTTATCTAAGAATGACTTTAAAGGAAGCCCAATCGATCCAACCGCAATGGTCAACCGGTTTTCCTGTTTGACCCTAATTTGAATCGGTTCAATCCTGGTTCAATATAAGATCGGTTTTGAGTCTTGACCGGACCGATTAGACCATCAGTTCATAGTTGAACCAATTGAATTGGTTGGTCCGGTCCAGTTTTTAAAACAGGGCCAGTGAGCCAAATGGATGATATCTATGGTAAGCTAAGTTGTTATAGTTTGGCTATGAAATTGTGAGCTCGTTAAATTCCATAGATTCTTATAAATTAGCTTGTCAAAACAATCTTGAGATTGAAGGATTAAAGCATGTTTTTTTTACTTTCATTCTCAATCTTCATTGTAGTAGGGCCTAATACAATATTAAATACTATATGTATATATGCATATATTTGCAGTTTTTTGTACTATCCTTCTCATTCTTCATTGTAGTATGTCCTAATACAATACTATATATATCTGCAGTTTTTTAAATATGGCCTTGTCTTATTCTTCAATGCAACAATGTGGGGATGCTATGTCAATAGCCTCAAAGCTCTTTCGTCTTTGCAAGCTACAGTGACAAATTTTGCTACTAATTTCTTATCTTCAGGCCTCGCTGGATATTTTCTTTTTAAGGAGCCCCTTCCTTCTCAGGTAATTGTGAGCTATTTTTGTTTGCATGATTGCTTGTTGATTGTCAAGCACTTTAACACATTTAATTTTCTCAAAATTACTTCTTTGACAAGTTGAGCTGTTAATTTCATTGTTGACGATGTCTTCTACCATTTTTTCATTGCATATATGTAAGTGGTTTCATTTGGGATTAACTCATTATTTCTTGATAATTTAACCTAAAATTATCTTAATCTATTTCTTTGGCTTAAATTTTCATATATTTGTTTTGGACCAAATTTAAATGTATTTTAATGTATTGCATATATTTAAATGTTCTTTGATGACCGTTGTTGCTTGTGACTTTTGCTATGTCATCTTCTCATTCCTTAGGAAAACTCATCATCAATCTTGAACTACTATGACTAGAAATCTGACATTTGGTAATTCAAGTTTGCTAGAATTTGGACCAAATTTCTACAAAATTTGCATGATAGCTTTCAACGCTCAATGAAGTTGCATAATTTCCTTGAAAAAATCTTCACAGCATTTGAGGCATTGATCACAACTTTATAAGAAATAAAATGTAGAAAATCAGTCAATCAAAATAAAGATAAAAGCTTCATTGTGGTGTCTTCTAGTCCAATGGGGATGGAGTTACTTGAGTATCAAGAAGTGTCAAGTTCGAATCATACTACCATCACAATTTCCAAGTGGGTCAGGGAAATTGTGGTGTCCAGGGGTGAAATCAAAAGAAAAAACCACTACCACTTTGTGTTATTGATATTCCAGTGACAAAATCTATCCTTATGTCTTTCCATGGATAGAATTGGTAGAGAGTCATGCATGCTGATATTTTGCTTTCTTGCATTCACTTTTTGACTTATCATACATTGTTTCACAAAACATTTTACTTATCTTTTCATTTGAGCCAAAAATATTAATTGGAAATCAAAACTCATGCAGTTGTATAAAACTCTTTAGTCATAAGATCCCAGTAACAAACCAATTTAATGTTGGATGTCGCACATTAATGGCGGCTCACTATCAAGCTTGTAGGGTGTGAATTGTGATATTCAAAAATTCTTTGAGAAGCTTGGGTACACACTTGGGTATGCTTTCTACCTTGTCATTCTGCGCACATGTGATTAGAGCATAAGCAATAGATGTTTCTTTATATGCACTTTTAAATTGATTAAATGATGATGTTCTCTTTTTTGTTAATTTTTGGAGGAACTTCTTTAAGTGAATTTAAAGTATATTTAATTGCATTGAAAATATGGTAATAAATATTTTTTCTACCATCATGATGCCACTTTACTCATATTGTCATGGTATGCAAAGTAAAAGATCAAACCAAATTATATCACAATATTTTCCGATTGAAATTTTGATCAAGCATCTCTCATTAATTTGGACTTCGCTACCTCTTTTAAACCATGAAATTTTATTTGGATTAAGACACTTTTTTTTTTGAATTTTAGTTTTTCAACCATCTCTTTAGCAACCATGTTTTCACAACTTCTGGAATCAATTAGAGCTAAATACTTACAATTATAAGTCATACAAAAAATGTGAAAATGTTACTTCGAAGCCAACATTTATTTTTTGAACTTTTGAAGCCGTTAAGACTCAACAAATTATAAAATTTTCAACTCGCACTATCTTGTTCAAAGATTCCTTGTGGAATCTCATATTCATTATCATTTTCAATATCATAAATCGTTTTATCAGTTTTTTGAATTAATTTCATTCTACATTTTCTTTTTCGCTTTTGTGGACATTCATAAGCATGAAGGCCATTCTTTTGACAACAAATGTAGAAATTTGATTTTTCTTTATCATTTGGAAGTATTATATGTTCTTTTGCACCTTCTTGGTCATGAGTTTTAGAAGATTCAGAAGATCATGTAATCATCCTCTCATATTATGAGGTTCTGCATTATAGGGATTACTTTGCTTTTTCAAGGCTCTTTTTAGTTTATCTTTGGCTTTTAAAGCAAACTAGTAATCATCTTTAAGACTATTTAAGCGATTTAAAGCTAATTCGTTATAGGTGTTTTACTTTAGATCGCTTAAATATCTTGCCACCAATTGATTATTTATTTACTTCAAGTTCAAACAACTAAAAACTTGAAAATTTTTTGGTATAATTAGAAACATTTTGTTCACATTTTTGCCTTAAGTGATGAAATGTTTGATATAAAGTTTGAGAAAATCCAAGTGGAAAAACTAATTTATCTCTAATATCATCAAGTAGAAATACGTCAGAGGCATGTTGTTCTCTACTTAATTGATATTGTTGCCATCAGGCTAATATATGGTCTATGAGTTTAGTCATAGCAAATGTTACTTTTCTCTCTTCATCTAGTTCTTTCCATTCAAAACAAATTTCTGAAGAAGCAATCTAATCATAATAAGGTTTTGGATCAAGTTGATCATAAAAGTTGGGCCCATCTATTTAAATGCTCTTGTCGGTGTTTTTGATTAGTTGAGCTAATCGCTTCGTGGCCCAAACAGATTGTGGTGGAGGTTGCGGAACTTCCGAAGTGGAACTTGATGAATCAGTCTCACTTTCTTGTAGCGATTCTTCCAGCACATAGAATGATCAAGTAGGGCTTGTTACTTCACATTGTTGGTTTTGGTAACGACAGAGCACGTTATCCATCATATGTTGGAGGTTAGCATTAGATTACTGGAGCTCATCAGCATCATCTCTAAATGTCTCCTCATGACGGAGCACATCCTCTTGGAATAATGTAACACACTCTAATACTAAGCCAAAATTAGAAAGGTGAATGAGGAGAAGAAATAGCAGCAAATTGAGTTGAAAAGATGAAAGATTGCTCTAATAGGAATTGCTCACCCATTAGGGACTCTTTCACCAAAAGTAAGAAGGGGGAATCACTCACCCTTAAGCTTAACCTAGCTATATGAAAGATAACAATTCAAAGATGCCCACCAAACCCGGATTCTTTGCATATTTATAAATCTTCCTCCACTAAACAGCCCATGTATAATTATGTAGCCGTGGGTTTGTTTAATGCATTGCCTGCTTTGACCGTTGGATCTATACACTTTTAACCATTGGATTATTCAATACATCGTAGGTTTAGGTGGCCTTTTGCTCTTGATGACCTTGCTCTTGATGACCTTGCCTCAATTTTCATATACTTGATTTCCTTCTGACTATCAACACATTACCACACTTTCCATTTTCTAAAAATTTTGCCACTAAGAAGCTGAAAATATGTGCTATTGCTTTTGTGATGTGTATCATCTATAGCAAATATATTTTTAATTTGTTTTATTGTTAGAATCTGAACTCTTCCCCAACTAGATTGAGATTAAGGTTTTTTTGTTCTTGTTGTTTGTTTTTAGGAAATTACTATGTAGTCTCAATAACTAACTAATAACTTGACCAATCATGATTTAGTGCTCTGATTTGTTGGATTATCTAGTGATTAAAATTTTATTTACTGGACAATTTGGTGAGTTAAAGCTCTAAATTATAATTAGTAATTTTATTGGTCAATTATTGGAGTTATATAGCAGTACTTTTGTTTTTATCTAAAGTCTTTAAGTTCAACTTTTATTATTATTTTCTTGGAGATATGAGTGGAGTCCAAGTATTGTTCTAGTCAAATTGCAAAATGGATGCAAAATTTCTGCATCTAGAGTTTACGGCCTGTAATTATTAGCAATTGGCATCTAATGTGTAATTTAGCTTGTGTAGTATGTCGTGTGTAAATTCACAAAAAAATATTAGTTTTATGTTAGTCAAAACTATAATGATTAGTGAAGTTTTGTTTTTATCTAAAGTCTTTAAGTTCAACTTTTATTATTATTTTCTTGGAGATATGAGTGGAGTCCAAGTATTGTTCTAGTCAAATTGCAAAATGGATGCAAAATTTCTGCATCTAGAGTTTACGGCCTGTAATTATTAGCAATTGGCATCTAATGTGTAA
Organism: Apostasia shenzhenica; assembly: GCA_002786265.1. Taxonomy (NCBI): domain Eukaryota; kingdom Viridiplantae; phylum Streptophyta; class Magnoliopsida; order Asparagales; family Orchidaceae; genus Apostasia; species Apostasia shenzhenica. The sequence goes on along the minus strand of KZ451939.1, from coordinate 3,398,841 downwards.
TTTAGCTTGTGTAGTATGTCGTGTGTAAATTCACAAAAAAATATTAGTTTTATGTTAGTCAAAACTATAATGATTAGTGAAGGGCTGGTTGATTTATTATTCATGATTATTAAAGGGCTGGATGCTGGGGGACATTCAGGGCAGAGTTCTTTTCTAGACTAATTAGATTGAACACCTTGTTTTCCCAGGTAAATCAAGAACTATGGTCAAACTAATTAAGATTGAATAATCTGTATCTAGTTCCATATACTTCCTAGTTCAGGATTGTGCCTTCTGCTTCCAAAATTTCTCATTCACTTCTCCAATTTTTTAGAACATTTCACTCAGTTTGTTTCAATGTATTCCATTATGAGTGCTTGCTAAAAGTTTTACTTGTGGTTATGTTCACTATATTGCCTTGGACTATCTTTTGCTTTTGTTTTGCAATTGTACAATCAATATGAAAAGAAAATTATAGATCTCATTTTCCTCAACCAAGCAGGCGCTGTTTTTTGACTTGAAAACTTGTGCTTATAACTTTCTTCCAGCATCAAAATTTTGCTTGTCTTATCAGGAACTTCTGCTTCTTCATTTACAGTCGGGACATTAAATTGCTAGATGGTAGATCAATATTCTTATGCTCTCTGACCTAAAGGCAAAAACTTCGGCATTTCTCCCATGGCTTGCATTGTTTTTCTTAAGCATATGACTATAAGTTTGGACATACCAAGTATAGAAAAACAAAATAAGCATCCCCTAATACTGTTGATCTTGATATTCCTTGATATTATTTTTCGGAAGGCATTTTTGTGAAAATGAAGCTTGAGTTTTTGAAAACTACAGATATATTTCTGTACCTAGTTGTTGTTATCCGCTATTGCATCACCATTGAACCTTTATTATCTCAGTGGTTTGCAGGTGCTGTATTGATCGTCATTGGGGTTATCATCCTGAGTAAATCAAATACTGAGAGGAAGCCAAGCCATCACTAAGAACACGAGATACCGCTTGGCACTCATTTTTCCTTTACGATTCGCCAGGTAAGAATATTACTGCTTTTCCAAATGGAGCATGCTTGGATGGTTCTGTGGTGTTTTTCTTCTTCATTTTTTTATTTCTTTGTTCTACTATTCTTCAATATTTGTGAGACATTTGTCTGCCTCTTGCTATTATACTATGAAGTGTTTTTGGAATCAGGAAAATAATTAAATTCAAGATGCATGCATGCACGTGAAATGGCCAGTAACATTGTGTGGTAGATAGACCAAATGTTAAAAAGTTTTAAAAAAAAGTTGTCATTACCTATCCAAAGAAATATAATAACTCAAACTTTAACTATATTAATCCATATCATGATCGTGTTCATCAATGTTTTGGTAATCGTTTGATGCATATCATTATGGTTTTTCGACAATATATAAATTTCAAAATCTTACATGTTAATTTGTCTTGCCAAAGTCAAAATTAATACGTATATCAGTGAAAAGGAAGCATCAAAAGAGAAGTATCTTAAGTATTATATCAATTTTCTTATCATGGTGTTGATGTTAAAAAAGAAATGAATATTCTAATAAGATTGAGGTTCAAAAAGAAGAGACGAATATTGCTATTAAAGATGATTCAGACACCTCAGGATCAACTGTTGCTTGTTTGGTTGGGAATTATTTTTTGAGCTAGGGAGAGAAAATGTATTAAACAAATTTATTTTAATATTGTGAGTTATTTAAGATGTGAAATTAAATTAAATTTTTATTGAAATATGTATATGGCGTGAAATAAAAGTAATTTTAAGGTTGATATTTATGTTAGATATAAGTTAATTTTTATATTAAAATTTACAGTAAATTACACCTGGGTTCTTGAGTTTATGCTATATTATCATACCATTCATATTTTTAAAATTTTAACATTTGGGACCCAAGGGTTTAATATAATCATTAAATGAGTTCTTTTTAATTTTTTATTATTAATTCTTTTTTAAATACCTATTCTACCCCTTACCCTCTCTCTCTCTCTCATAGTCGCTCCCTCCCCTCCTCTCTCTCTCACTCTGTCTCTGGCAAGGTCGCTAGCGACGAAGCAAGGGCGGGACGCACGCTGATGGAGGGGGTTGGCGACCCCCTCCCCTCTCTCTCTCTTGCCTCTTTCTTTGTCTTTGGATGGGCTACTGGCGGTGAAGAGTGAGGGACACGGAGGGGGCAGGCGGCCCACTCCTCCCCCCTCTGTCTTTCTCTCTCTCTTTCTTTCTTCCCCGACTAGTAGGGCGATTGCCTGCCCTCCTCCACCGGGACAAATCTTCCACCGAAATAGAATAAGAATCTAAAGGAATTGAAAGCGCCCATTCAGGAATAAGAGTTTTATATCCTGATTTGAATTTCGATGAAATAATACAACTATGAGAAGCTAGCTTAATAAGTTCAAAAAATTTATTTATTTATTTATTATTATTATAAATTTACGACTCTGGTGGTAGAAGAGAGAAAGAGGAGGTTGCCGGCATCCCCGCCAAAGAGAGAGGTGAGAGAGGGGATGGGGATGAGAGAGAGGGGGGAGCGATAGTTTAGGTATTTTTTTTTAAATACTAATAAATTAAAATAAGGTTCTATTTGATGATTATATTAAAACTCAGGGGCCCAGATGTTAAGATTTTGAAAGCATTGATATGTGTGATAATATAGCATAAGCTCGGGTTCTAGTGTAATTTATCTTAAGATTTATGTTAGATTTGAAATACAATAGTAACAACAACAACCAAGCTTTAATTCCATTAGATTAGGTCGACTACATGAATTCTTTGTTTCCATTGCGCTTGATCAATTAATAAATTCTTATTTAGGTCTAAGTAAATAAGATTACTTCTTATAGTTTCTTGTCATGTTTTCTTTGATCTCTTTTTTCCTCTTTGTACATGGGCGAAATTCAATAATTCGATTTTTCTAACTAGAGCTTCAATTAGCCTACGATTTATATATCTAAATTATTTAAACTAACTTTCTGTAAGTTTATTCTCAATTGGTGGTGTAATTCCAATTTTCTTGTATATTTAATTATTTCTCATTTGTCTTTTCGTGTATACCTACATATCCACCTTAGCATTCTCATTTCAGCAATACTTATTTCATTTGTATGCTTTCTCTTTGTAAGTCAGCGTTCAGCATTATATATATTATCGCTGATCTTACTATGATTTTATAAAATTTACCCTTAAGTCTGATGAAATTTTTCTATCGCACATTACACCAGAAGTATTTTTCTATTTTACCCATCTTGCTTGGATCTTGCTTATAATGTTTTATCTATTTCACCATTATTTTGTATAATTGATCCAAGTTATCTAAAGCGCTTACTCTTTTCTACTATAGAAGTCATTCATTTATTAAGAAGTTTAATGGAGAAATTTAAGGAAAGAAAGGAAAACTTACATTTGGTTTTTATTGATTTGAAAAAAAGCTTATGATAAAGTCTCAAGAGAAGTACTTTGGAGAGTTTTAGAAAAGAAAGAGATTTGCACTGCTTATATTCAAGTTATTAAAGATATGTATGAAGGAGCTGTTACCTCTGTTCGGACACAAGGAGGTTTGACTAAGGATTTTCCTATTACAGTTGGATTACACCAAGGCTCGGCTTTAAGTCCGTATCTTTTTGCTTTAATTATGGAAGTCATGACTGGACATATCCAAGATGAAGTGCCTTGGTGT